>VZTO01024496.1:12196-37320 GCA_013400615.1 Syrrhaptes paradoxus | reverse complement strand
TCTGTGATTCTGTGATTTTCAGAGAGAGAAAAACTACCAATTCAGACAGTCTACCACTGATAAAAATATTTAAAGTCCTTTCACAGCAAACTTCAAACCTGGTGGAACTATCTCTGCTGTCATGGTTTAACGCCATCCAGCAAGAAGCCCCACACAGCTGCTCACTCACTCCTCTCCTCAGTGGGATGGGGGAAAGAATTGGAAGAGTGAAAGTGAGAAGACTCATGAGTTGAGATAAAGACAGTTTAACAGGTAAAACAAAAGCTGTGCACAAAGAAAACAAAATGAAGAATTAATTCACTACTTCCTGGTGGCAGGCAGGTGTTCAGCCATCTCTGGGAAAGCTGGTCTCCATCACACGTAACAATTACTTGGGAAGACAAACACCATTACTTCAAACGTCCTCCCCTTTCTTCTTCTTCCTGTAGCTTGATATGCTGAGCATGATGTTATACGGGATGGAATATCCCTTTGGTTAGTTGGGCTCAGCTGTCCCAGCTGTGTCCCCTCCCAGCTTCTTGTGGAGAAGAAGCTGGGAGGGCAGGTGCAGTATGAGAAGATGAAAATGTCCTTGGCATAATTTAAGCACTGCTTGGCAACAACTAAAACATCAGTGTGTTATTAACATTATTCTCAGCGTAAATCCAAAACATAGCCTCATACTCTCTACTATGAAGAAAATTAACTTTTTCCAAGCCAAACCCAGCACACTAATTAGCACCATAGTGAAAATTAAAATTGGTTTTCAAATATGTTCAATTCTTCCCACCTAGAAGCTAGAAATTAAATTGAATATGCATGTGTATATACATACACATATATGTGTGTGTAAATTTGGATTTATAATAGGTAGAGCTGCACAGGGAAAAGAAACATGAATAGGTGAGAAGGGATCAGCTAGCCCTTATTTTCTATAAGCATGAGCTATTAAGTGGCAGTTAACATGCAACAGCTGGAAACAAACTCAGTACTTCTCCATACAGCAGATGATGTGCTGCTGTGGATGCTAAAAGGGGCTCAGGAAAGGGTGAGTGGAAGGAGCACCCATCAAATCCAAAAGCACTGCTTCTGGCTCAGGCTGCCCCCAGCCACAGATTGTTGGAGGTGGGGAACCAGGGAGGCATCACTGTGGGCTCACCCTGTTCTAGTCCTCTTGGGGACATGACACTAGGCAGGAGAGACCTTTAATATGACTTGAAATAGCCATCCTCATTTTCAGTGTCAGAACCTATTCTATCATCTCAAGCAAAGACCATTTATTGTGCTATCATTGTAACATGGGATTGATCTCCAACACACCCAGTTGAAGGGGCTAGACAAGAATCAAGGCTATAGGAAAAAGTATTTATGGGAACAGCCAGATAATAGAAAGGACACAGCTGCCTCCCAGACATGCCAGCACCTCTCCAAGAGGAGGTAAGCGGCACCACCTGAGTCCAGGCTTTCCAGATGAGAATCTTTTCTCTGACAGTCTGGGAAAAGGCAGGATACAGCCATTTTTAAGGAGCATGGCTCCAAGAGCTGACACTTTCTAGGGCTACTGAACATAAGTCCTTGGGGGTCCAATCTGCTAGCTGCAGGAAGGCATGGGAGTAGGCATATTACAGTAAAATACATGGTGTGATGGCCACACACTGCCATCTGTGCTGGTGTAGTCCAGCATAGAGCCATGTGAGCTCATAGCCAGAAGCTCACATGGCAGAGAAAGGGCCTGGCCATGTGGACTAGCTCAGGTTCACAATGTTAAAATTACCCTTAAACTCGTTAAATCAAAACCAGCCCTGACTTTTCTCAGAAGCTGACGTGTTCACAGTACCTTCTCCTTGTGGGTAACCTGCCAGTGACATCTGTATGAACAGAGGGAACGGGGAAATGTTTGGGGGTGCCTCTGAGGATTTGGACTCTGGTCCTGGACCAGAGGACTCAGCTGGAGCAATTTCAAAGATGGACTCTAGATCAAACAAACAGAAAAGGCTTCCTAGACCTTCAGAGAAATAAAAGATGATTTTCAAAGAGTGATTCATTCTATCCTGTCTTAAGACACTTGTTTTAAAAGGAGATTAATCCATCCCTGGAGACATATCTCCCTCTCCCCACTGACTACAGAGGAGGCCTGGCAACTGCTGGAGACTGCATCCCTGCCTCTGACACTGGAGGTGGGAATGACAGCAGCAGAGTCCGTAATAATGCCAGTCCACACCAGGAATTCATTTCCAAGTTTTGGAACGACACTTTTCTGCCCCAGCAGCATGGCACCTCTACAGTAGATCTGCGAGGGAACATGTTACAGCCACACAACAGACTCACGACTTGCACAGAGGGATCACAGAGCACAAGCAGAGTCCGTAGGACCGCTGCTGCGTGCACAGGCCAGGCCCGCTCCCTCCAGGAGTAAAATGCATCCAAAAGGAAACCAATCTGCACAAGAGACAGCATCCCCCAGTGGCAGTTTCCCTGGCCCAGGAGTGCCAAGGCACTGTTGTATTTCCCATCCATCACTTCATATACAATCTACAGCAATCCACAGCAACAACCCTGGCTGTGAGAACAACATCATTCCCATGGCAGCTCAGCTGGAGCTGCCTTTCTGCACAAACGTGGTTTGCTTCTGTGCATACTGAATGGGCCCATTTCTCTCCCTATAGCTCATCTATCCAGAGGAACAGTTACTTGACAAATAAGCCTTTTGCTTGTGAATGCCTATGAATACACTGAGACCCACCATGGGCTTTCACCACTTGAATTAACTTGTCGATTTTGTCCTTTTTCACAAGCCTCCTTAAGTCAATGCATTCAGCTCTGACCCTGATCAAAAGCTCATCTACATGGTATGACCAGTCCCAGGCTGGATGATGTGATTTCTCTCTGCTTGCTGGGGTGAACACAACACTCCCAATCAAAAGGCAAGTGCTGAGATGTGGCTGCAGGGGCTCTAAATGGCTACAGGAATTTAATACATTTAAGTTTTGGGTTTTTTTTCCCCCTGTGACCTCCTTAAGTCTTTATTCTTAGGGAAAAGATACATTCAGTCAGGCCACTGCATGAACGGTTGTCTGGGGCCAGAATTTAATCAAAGTTTTTCCCCCACATGCTCACAGCTTAATTGGGCATGCACAACCACAGCATTTGAATGGTGGGGTGGTCCCTTACTAGTTCATATTTTTCTATAGGCTCAACACAACAGTGGACCTTGAAAACTCTGCCCACCTGCTAGGTACAGCCAGGTCCTGTAGTATGTGTACCATATGCCACTTCTAAACATCAGAAATTAGTTTCAATGAACCTTCAAGGAGCGGGAGTGCTGTGAATCCACGGTAAGAAGGGGCACAGAGAGAAGGTGAAACCACTTTAAACTGAAATCAGGGGTTTAAGGAATGCAGCATGCTCAGCAGGTTTTTTATTCTTTCCCTGTTTTTTTAAAATCCTTTTTTTCCTTTTTGCAGTACTTAGCAAGAAACACAACATCTCCCATATTGCACCAGGTCAATAGCCTTTTTACTCTTATCGTCTGCCTGTTTCAGTAGCCCACGCCAGCTATGGGGCAAAATATCCTCAAACAGACAGCAAATTGTGCAGCTACACCCTCAGCAATGGAGCTGGGTACTGGGTACAAACATACCCTTTAGCACCTTGGAAAATCCAGCTTCCTTTGCCTTCCTTCACAGTAAACATTTCTGACATTTTGCAACCTTAACAAGCCTCTGCTCTCCATCCTGCAAATCTTCTGCGACCGCAGTGAATATGGAAGGGAATGGCGCACAATTTCTGTGGCCTTCAGCTGCATCTTAAAAATGTAGCTGGAAACGGAGATGTCTCTGACTGCCCACCCTTCCTAATCCTAAAAATCAGTAATTTTTACAGCCCTAATAAAATGTTCTCCACTCTGCTCTCTGTGGGAAGTCCTATGATCACTAAAGGAGCTCTACTTTTTGATAGAAGCAGAGGGGCATGATTACCCTTACTCTCTAATCTTGGGAAAGACCCAACACATAGGGCTTTATCCACCACTTCTCTCCACAGTTCAGAGGCTTTGGTCTGATCATCATCAGCTGAATCAGCATGACCTGGCTGCTAAGCAGTATCATCCGGCTACCTTTGTCTCCCTCCAACATCAACTGATGATGTGCTTGCTGTCTTCTGTCCAACTTAAAGATGCCGGAAATCTCAGTATCAACACACGTGTGACAGCCTAGAGTGAGTGACTGCAGCTCAGCAGACACCTGCTTTCTGAGGCTGCCCATGTGGATCACACGCTGCAAACAAATGCTAACAGGAAAGGACAAGCCCAAGTGTTTTGCTTCTTTTCCACATCAAACAGAGTCTGGAAAATTTGATAGACGTTCTGTGTGTGAGACTGACTTAGTGAGCAGAAAAAGAAGTAAGAAACCGTATGCACCCCAAGTGCAGGGGGTACATTTGGGTCAGCGAGAAGTTTCTGTCATTCCCGTGTTGTCATCGCAGGCTCTCAGGCTAGAGCATTGCCCCTGCTAATAAATATTTATGTCTTCAGTCTCTCTGCCCTGGGAACCAAAAATCCTATGTGTTTGCAGATTCACTCTGCCTCGAGCTGTACTGCACTAGGTTATCCTGAGAAATGCAGCTGCAGGCAGCAGGCTTCTGGAGAGGGGACTCTCCAGCGTGTGCACAGTAAAAGCACAATCTCAAAAGTGTCCTGGGCAAAAGACCTCTGTAGCTTCTAGGTATCACTACAATATAGCCATGAAATATCTATGAATGTAAAGTGCCTAAAAAACCCACTGGGAACAAAACCACTGGGAACCAAGATGAGCTTAGTCTGTCTATGTGAGGAACTGCATAAAGGCGGAGAAGGAGCGAAAGCTGTGAGATTTATAGCGGATCAAGATGAATCCACCATACAGATGAACTATGGTCAGTAATAGCATGTTCAGCAAGGAAAGGAAAGTGTCAGAGGGGATGTACGTCAGGAATGGAATCTGCAAACCTCACAAAAGACTCTCATGCTCTCTTCTGCATCTCTCAGGCTTCAGCCTAAACATACAGTTTTGGAGCCCATCATTTCAAAGAAGATGCAATCGCCTCATCAGTGGAAGCTGAAAGCTAGAAGCTACAGCCATCCAGGAACACTCTAAGAATGGGATTGTTAGGAGAAGAGGAAGACTAAGGAGCGATACAATAGCTGTCTTCAGATGCAGAACAGGTTGCCACAGAAAAAAAGGGACTTTTTTTTTAGTGTTTCTTATCACCAGAATAAGAAAATATTATCTTAAATTCCAGCAGTGTTGCAATGAAATGTCAGAGAAAACTGTAGAGGTAAGGCTAAAGGACTACACATTTGCCTGATGAAGTTGTGGAATTGCTGTTGCAAGTCCAGGTTAGAAACCAACTTGTTACACAGAAAGTCAACAGAACAGATCTGGTTTGAGGGCAGCCTGATCTGGATTTGGTGCAAGCTGATAAGATCCATGATCTTTTTTTTTCCCTTTCTGTCTTAAGAGGATAGGAGCCTGCTTCTAAGCAGACCACCAGTTTATCCTGGGAATGAGAGGTTCTCCAAACTCCCCTACCCACTGCCAAGAACCGTGGCTGGTCTTTACCTTCTCTCTGGGTGAGCTGAAGAAAACCACCTTTTTTCCTAAGTCTCACATGTTGAAGGAACTCCAGAATCACAGAGTGACAAGAGCAGAAGGCTCCCAGGAAGATGAGGTTCTCACTTTTCATCAACATGTGCATGCTGCTGCATCCAGAGCACTAACCGCTCATCTCAGCATCACCACCCCATAACAAAGTGAAAATAAATGTCATTTTGGTGACACAGCAACTGATGCCCTGGAATACATTCTGAGAGCTACTGATTCAGTTTCAACAAAGCAATACACAACAACTGTTTATTGACTTTCTACTAGCTTTGCCAATGCACCAGTTACAACATTGCTGTTTTTCTTTTCTGAGCAATTGCTGAACAGATCTTATTTAACAATAACAAATTAGGCCTGCAATATCCACTAAAAGATCCAGATTTTCAGCCTGATTAATTTATAATTGCAAGATAAACTGGTATTTGAAACCATTTTTTTTCAGCAACTGAAAAGCCAGCAGTGTTAATATTGTTGCATGACTAAAACCTCAAGTCATACTCATTAAATTGGACCAGAATGTCACTGACATGACTTTTTACTGTGTACACTTGCAGTTGGGGTAGCTCAACTCACTGGCAGGTAATGAGGAGTTTGGATCTCTGCTTGTTTCAAGCAGGGGCAAAAGAGAGTCTGCCAGTCTGCCTGTGTGTGCTGCAGTGCTTGTGCTGAAATGCTCACTTGGAGCCCTGTCTGTGAAGTGTCTGCCCGACTGCCACTTTCAAGCTGAAGAAAATGCAGCAAATAGAAAGGAGTAAGCTGTGGGAAGGGAACAAGATGTTTCAGAGGTTTGTTTTCCTAATCAAAAATGACATTTGCAGCACAGGGAAGAAAATCCCTTTTTTTAGATGATAATGTATGACTAGTCCTGGGAATCTAAGGTAACAAGAGGAAGTGCCAACTCAGTAAGTAGACCAAACACTTTGGGAAAGCAACTGAAGGACAAGGAAGAAAAATGGGAGTAATTACACGATTTCTGTTAAATTTCCCTCCAAGAAACCAGCAGCACATCAGCACCCCCAGTCCTTTCCTTTCAATCATTATAGAATGTATTTAACACTGTATTTCCCTCCAGGCTCTTCTCACACACATAAGCCATCACTATTATTACAAGCATTTATAGGTTTGGTATCTTGTGCTAACTTTAAATGATTTAAATTGGATCATTAACATGGCAAATTAGAGAAATGCGACACTGCACTCCCCACTGCCTCCAGCAATTGGCATGCAATAACTGTTTAAAACCCCCATAACACAGAGGTATGTTTTCAAGCTGCGTCAATACCAAAACATTTCCTTCCTTGTAAAGGATATATACATGAGGACAATATACCTTTCCTTTTGTACTTCTGATTATACAGCCACAGCTGTGAGGTGCAATATGAGACATGAGTATTTAAGGCAATAAAGCATCACAAATTCCTTGGAAGCTGTTGTAAGAATCAGGCTAGCAACCAGCATCCGGCCAAACTAGGACCTCAAAAACCCCCAAACAACTTTATAGCTACTCTTTAAACCTCAACTCATGAGAGATTAACTGAACTTCCTTTCCATGGACAACCCCCACCACCCAGAGAAACTGCCTGAGAAAGTGCAAGAGAAGCAGTGCCACCACTGCTGAAATGCCATGGTGGTGGGCATATACAGAACGGTTTACAGATCCTCTTCACATACAGCTAGGCTGTTCCAGCTGTACAAGAAAGATGAGATCACAGTTTGCATGAAGAAAACACTAAAAATGTTAGCTGGTTCTGGCAGATACTGCAGAGATCATATAAGCTGACAAAAAATGTCCCGGCACAACACAAAAGACAATAGGAGAGTCCTGTTCCAGTGATGCGAGTTCCCTCCAACATCCTGGAGACTGGATAATCACTTTCATAGGCCATGGACTGGATCCAGTGTGGCAAATACGATGTTACTGAGCTTTCAGGGCCTCTGGCTGTAAGAACAATAGCAGGAAAAGCTGTGACGGCTTCACATCCATACCCTTCAACAGACCAACGGCTCCAGTCAGTGGTTCAATGTCATAGCTATTACCAGCATACCTCTGGGGCCACTCGTTCTTTTCCACTTAGGAGTCAGGACCTTTTTTTAGGGAAAGGCGGCTGATTTTTACATGTTCAACTCCTCTATGCGTAAGATGAATGAGGTCTTCCTTTTTGCTCCTGGAATACCCCTGTCACCCTTAATCCAACCCCTCAGATCCTTTTCTGAGCTGTTTGATTGCTTCTCTTGTTCACTCTTTCTCCAACAATCATCTTTTACCGTGCCTTTCTCCTGCACCTAGCAAATCCCCCTTCTCCCAGAGGGCAGGAGTGTCCAGCTCTGCAGGCTCACTGACCGAGGTCTCAAGCCAACAACGAGACCCACACAATGGACAATGCCACCCACCAAGTGTCAGCTTGATATCAAATATTTCTGGAATGAAAAGGAGAGGTGTGAAGACTGCAGAACTTTTTTCAGCCTCTGGCTTCATGTTAAAACCACAGGATGCCCTCTCCATCGCACATCTACTTCATGTTTGCCAGGTCTATTGCCTTCAACTCAAGGCACCATAGGCAGGGTGTTCGCTGCCTATACAAGCTGAAGTTTGTACACCTGTACTTTACTCAGCCTGTACTCAGAAATAAGGGCATGATGGATCTTGCAAGTGCTTTCAGCAGGGAATCGCTGCAACCCCCTTCAGGTACTCTGCAAAAACAGTCTCAGGAAAGAGTTGTAAGTCATGAGCATGGAAATCTCAAGGACTCAGCAGCCTGCTTTCTCAGGAAGTTGACAATCTGGAAATGCTGCATAGCAAACACAGTCAGGATGTTGAGAGAAGAGCAAATATCTGTGCAGTTGTCCAAGACCAAAGCTACCTCTGGCCTGAGGAAGGAGGAATGCTGAGAAAACCAAGGAAAGGAGACAGGCTGTAAGCAGGATCTGAACAAAGCCCTGAAGAAGTGTGGGCCCACCACTCTGGGATGGAGGTTTCAAGAGATTTCTCATGAATCAAAATGGATGACCAGCAGCATTCAGAGCCCTTTCACAAATCTAAAAACATAGACTCTTCCAATACAAACCAAAAGATGACCAGCTGCCCAAGGCTCATGCACCAAGCAAATCTGTCACACTGCAGACAAACAGGTATCTCAGCAGCAGACACGAGCTTAGCCTGAACGGAGAAGGATACTCTGCCACAGCCCATGCTTTCATACCTACCCAGAGCTGCCTCAAGTCCCCACAACACAGGCTGACGGGTTCAGCCACAGTTTTGGTGGGCAACACTACCAGCTTTGAGAGGGCAGCAGTGGGCAGGCAGGACTGCTCTGGTCCTCACCTCACCATGCTCAGCATGGCCACCAGTTCAAAGTCTTCAGCACACTGGTGTGAGCACAGCCTGAGAGGTCACTTGCCCATTCTGCAAAGGTGGATCCCAGCAATAAACCCTTACTCGTTTCTGTCCACTAGTGGACAAAACAAAGCCACCAAGCTGAGTGCTCACAGCTCCTTTCCCTTTAGCACAACGCTTTCAACCTGTCCCAAGGGATGAGAGCTCAATCACCAGATATCCATATTTATAAGGAGAGAGTTTCTGCTTAGCCACGCTTGTGACAGAAATAACCCTGCAAATAGCAGCAGGAGAAGCAGCATAGCAAACATGTCTGAGGCATGGGGATGCAAAAGCGAAGGGACATCTCAAGTCATTCTCTACCTTGGCATGGCTTTTCAGCCCTGTACGAGAAATTGTGAGGGCACAAATCATTTCAGCTTCTAAAATAAGAGCTTGCCTCACCCCTGCCCTCCATGCCTGTGTCTCCGTGACTAATTAGCATCTGGGGGGATACAGATTCTGCTCTGACAAAGCACTGTTTGGCTTCCTTCTCCCCTGACGTTTGTATTAGAAATATCCTCATTATGTGACTTATCAGGGAAGCAGAGATGAAGGCACAGGAGCTGACTTAAAGTGAAATCACAGATTTTTATAAACTTGGCTTATAAATTATTCTGTCTCTGCTTCTTCCTCTCCTGATCCTGAAAAGAAAGTGCAAAACTGAGGTCCCTGAAGAAAAAAATATTTTTATCCCCAGAAGTAGAAGGTCTCCCACTGTCTTCCCTATTTCTTAAGCTCACTCTCAATCCCCTCAGTTATTGCAGGGTTGCAGTTCATGCACTGCAATGCCTGGGAGCCTGCTGCTGGGGTTGGGCTCAGCAAGGTGTCCAACAGCCCCAACACTGCCAGACGCTGTGGATAGGAAGTGACAAGCGTAGTTAGCATTTTACCACGTTGAGTTTAAAAGTCTGTGGCACATAAAATGCCAGGCACATTCCCAGTCATCCCTCAAGAGAGTCTGAAGATACTTAGCACTGTTATCTTTCACATAGGACAGTGGTCTGAGCACAGACCAGAGGATACCTTAAATACTGATGTAAACTGAGTTGCCTGAAATAAAAGCAAGCAGACACCATTCAGCAGCACAAGGAGAGTAATTTTAAAGGAGAATTTGTTTCCCCTCCATGCTCTTTGTAATGTAGCTGGTCTCCATCCGGCTCCAGCTGGTCTCCTCGGTCTCCCATTGACAGCACCAGAAAGAGGTATCAGGCCAGACAGCTTCCACCTCACTTCTCCTCTGAAGGCAGTCCCTTTATCAGATGAAATCAAGCCATCTGTTCCTGACCCCCTTTGAGGAGCCACAGCAGACTGCGGAGCACAGGAGGAAGCACGGCACAAGGTGAGGACAGGAGGCTGAGGGAGCTCATTGCACACATAAAAGACTAAACCAGATCCCTGGTTGTGCTGGGAAAGGAGATGAAAGGGTGACCACGACATCAGTGCTCTGTGAGTCAGGCTCAGGCTTGTGCATGCCGGCTCCTGCTTTTTATTCAGCTCCGTCTGGGCTGCTGTTCCTTCTGCTGCAGAGCCACGGACCAGCCCAAAGACCAGGCTCCCAAAGGCCTTGCTGGAAGGCAGACTGCTGTGAGTCATGGAGGGTTTTGTGTGCTTTGCTTGCTGAGCGTGACTATCCAAAGATTTGCATTTTGACAGTCTTTTTCATTTGCCAAATATCTACTCTTTGGGGTGAAATTTTGTACTCCAAGCATTTCTGTCAGCCTGATTTTAAAAACACATACATATTTATACATATTTATGTCTGTGTATATACATATATATATAAAATATTTTTTTTTGAGGTGGGGTGCTGGGAACACATTTTGTCACTCTGAGCCTGCCCTCTAAGTGATATCCCCCTCAGCACTCGCAGTCTAAGGCTGAGGCTGATGAGGTCACCGGACAAACACGGAGGGAAGGCAGGGTCTGCCAGGACTAAAGCTGACTGGAGATGGGATGGGGTAAACAGACTGGAGGGGTCACCAGGAGGGGGAATAGGAATGGCTGAATAATGTTGCTAGAAGACAAGGAAGAGACAGGAGACAGACAGTGAAAGGTGGTCAGGATTAAAAGCACTAGAGGACATCTCTGTCGGATGTCTGCAATATGTGCTCTGACAGGGCGCGTGCACATGAAGGACAACAACCGACCATTGCTGTTACTGCCCCAGCTGGTTCCAGGCTACCTTTGAGTGAAGCTCCAGAAGCATTCTTGCAATGAAGGGATTTAGGAACCTAACTGGCTCTGTCTCCTGAACTCAGCTAGTGGATGAGAGCAATGTGCTCAGATGGCCCAGAGCCATGCTGGTGCTGCTGTGGCAGGCCACACTGGGGTTTCCTTATAGTCCCTTTTCCTCTGTAAAAGCGGCAGGGAACTGACATCAGAAAAAAGCAGGAGGGTTGGTTTGCCAGGCTCCCAAATACAGCTACTGCAGTCTAATTGGAGTCCCTGCAACATATACACTACAAAACAGTCTTTAATGACATACTCATGTAAGCTCTTTCCCTTGGTAACTGTGGAGCCAGCATGGACCTGCGTTGGAGATGAATCAGGGTTACACAAGGAAGGAACAGAGGCCTGAGTACGTGATTTCTTGTAGAAGTTGCAAGTCATGTAGGGAACAGAGGAGCAGAGCACACAGGAGGGAAAGATGATCCTGCGGTTACACAATGTAGGACTGTCCTAGAGAACTGGGACCTTTACAGAATCATAGAATCATTAAGGTCGGAAAAGACCTCAAGGATCATCAAGTCCAACCTGTACCCTTTTTGGGCTGCCTAACCCTTCTTCCAGAGGTGGTAGACTCTCCTTTTTCCCCTGAGTCCTTGTTTGTTTAGCCAGCCTGGTCATCTTCTCTGCCACTTTTTCTTTCTATAGACGGGGACAGCCTGTTCCTATGCTTTTAAAACCACCCCTCCAGAGGAATGTCCAGCCTTCCTGGGACCCCTTGCCCTTCAGGACAGTCTCCCAAGGGACTCTCCCAACCAGCAACCTAAACAGCCTAAAGCCTGCCCTTCGGAAGTCCATGTCAGTGGTTTTACATTTATGCTCTTACATGATATATGCCAAGTCTCTAAAAATATATTTCCCACAAAGGGTCACTAATAAGGTCTCCCTCCTCTGGTGGGCTCCTGGATCACAGCCCTGGAGTGTGGTATGCTGAATGCTTACAAATGCTACTGAAGTGAGAAGGAACTGCACTTTGAGTAGCTGAAAATATACGAATCAAGAGAGGGAAAAATCATCATGTGACAGGCATGTTACACCAAAAACCTCAAATGATCTTCTGGCCTTTATTGATCTCTGTCTCAAGTCCTTATCCGTCTACCCACAAGATCATGAGACAGAGGGAGGGGATTCTGAAAGGACTAGGGGTATCTGGTAGGGTTTTCTAATCCATCCCCTCACCTAGCAGGAGGGCTGCAGAGACGAACAACTTTGTGAAGTGCTCAGACACTACCTGTCATGCCAAATGACAAAGAACATCCCACAAAATTACTTACCTGGCTATTAGGGGAATTTGGGTTTTATTCCTTTCTTCATTTAGTGCATGTGTGGCTCTCCCACATCTTTCTGTACCTGGTAGACCAATCCTTCCCCTTGACACACTGATGTGTCTTGCGACCCTACTTGCAACACTGTCAGTTTCCTTGCCAGCATCACCCTGCTGCCTATACAGCCATTCTCTACCAAGAGCTGAGAGAGTGGAAGCACTCTATGAAGTAAGAGCACGGGAACTATTATAATAATTGGAGCAGCAGCCCTGATCTTTAGCTCGATCTTATCAAAGGCCTGTGCTCATTCACCCCAAACAAGATAAGAAATCTCTTTCAGGATGACCTGGAGTTTGGGAACGTTCCCTTTCAAGCCCCAGTAACCAGAGGGCTGCCAGAGGTGCTGAAAAAAAGAACATCTATTCTTTGTCAGACTGTTTTTTACTTTGGTGTAGATCCCTGCATCATCCTTATCCATTAACTGGTGTCTTGTGCCAACAGGTCCATAAGCTGTAGGAATGGATTCGCATCCCCACTTCTCCCTCTCCCCCTAGTGACTCAGCTTTGGGATCAGTGTTTTTCAGTCCTACCAAGTTCTTAATATCCTGTGTTTTGGAGTAGGAGTCTGGGTATCTACTAAACCCTTAACTCTTATTTTCCTACCTCCTTGATTATTTTCCTCCTCCTAGCATGCCTCCTACTATTTGCTTCTTCAAGAAGAAAAACTCTCAGCATTTTCACTGTCTCTTTCTTTCTTGTTACAGGCCCCCAGACTCTTCCTGATTCCACAATATCCATTTTAGGACAAGTGGTCAGAAACACACACCATGTCCCAGGCAACACACTACTGATCTAGAATGGCTTCACAGTTTTCTGTCTGCATGTGAATCTCCTTGAACTTTTGGTTGCCTTTTTGCTCTGTTGCCACACTGAACAGATTGCTTAATTTGTGTTCCCTACGGTGATGCCAAGTTCTTCTCCCTGCATCTCAGCTTTTCTACCTTCCTTTTCATTTTTCAAAGTGTTTTTTCAGGGGAGGTCTGAATCATTATCCCCTATTTTATACTTGGGAAAACTGAAATCCAGAGAAGTGAAGCTGCTCAACACAAGCACAGAAGAGCTGAGTCCTCCTCCAGGGTTCTATGCCCTGCAATAAGAGCATTTTCATAAATGCATTTCCACTGATCACATTTCATAGCATACACTAGAAAGCAGTAAGTACCAATATTACATTTCAAACTGCACTGCAGGGGAAAAAAAGTGGTCAGGAGCTGGAGTCCCAGGACTATATCACAGTCCTGAAAAGTGTTCCCTTCCTGCAAGCATCTGACATTAAGCAGAAAATTACATAAACAAATCACAAGTCTCACAGGCCAGACAGTCCCCCAGACATTTTAAAGGTTGGTTTCAGTATACAGGCTTGTTTCTTCATCCTATCATCTTCCTTTTCCAGCAAAATATTTTGCCAGAATTGCCTTGTGAACAGCTCCACACTCTTTGCTCAGTTAATTTTCTCAGGAACTTACTCCTTTCTCATTATCATCCAAACTACTGCAATTCAGACAGAGCTCCCCAATGTTTCAATTATGTCACACATCCCTGATCAATGCAAAGAGTCACCTCTCTACCAATCTGTCACATCTGACAACTTCTCCCTGTGAGTCTCATTTTTATAGCAAGCTTGCAATTAGGAAAGGAAGAGCAACATATGATCTTAAAAAGCAAATTAAAAAAGCACAACTTTCCTTCTAAGGTACCTTCTCAGCTGTAAATTTGGCTCAGTCCACATTTGTGTCTGTTTCTTGTGCTGTGCGCAGTGTGTATGGAAAAGCAGAGGAGAGAGAAGAAGCAACAAAACATAAGAACAGGATTTTTTGCAAGGGTTTCAATTTGGTTTGTAGGTTGCCTATGGAATTAATACAAAGGAAGGCATTAAGAAGACCTCTCATTACCACCTAAGCCTTTTAGTTTAATGAGGATTGCTTAGACAATACCTTCAGATACAGGAGAGATGGTTCACAAAGATTCTGTATGAAAGGTCTCTTGAGCCCGGTTCTGCCTTTGTCTTCATAGCTTTCAATTAACACTGCGGGTGGGCACAGAAACACTATCAGCTCATTATTCTCTTTTCAAATACCGGTGGACACGAGATATTTAGCTGAAACAGCCCTTTGTAGAACTTTTAAATTCCATTATCACTACGAAGACAAGCATGGGAAAGAGACACAGTTTTCCTTTCCTGTTAGTTCCATCTTCTGCAGGGTAAAAGCAGCTTTGTGAGCTAACTTAAGGTTTGCAACATCAGCACTGCTGGAAAAAAGGAGCTATCTGAAATGTAAATCTTCAGAGCAATGACAGATTGAAGCTGAACTCAGACACTTGACTTATGGAGGCACAAATCAGGAACGCTACTCTGGCTCAAATATCCAGAAGCCTCCCAATGAAATAAAAAATGGTAAATAAATTGAAGTCTCTCTGGGTGATCATTCTCATTATTTGGCTATGCAAGATAATGAATCACCAAACAAAGCTTGTCATTAGCTGTTAATTGAAGGCACTTTCAGAAAGTGCTGCTTAAACCTTGAAAGGCAGACCATCTTTCCAACCGCTACCTAATATGTATATTAGAGCTGTATTAAAGCAGTCTCATTAGGTCCCTGCCCCAGCATCACAGCTCAGAGAGAGCTTCTGATGCTTTAGATGAAATTAGTGTTTTAAAAAGCCCACATACACATAGCCTAACCCCTGGGAATTTCTTCAGCAGACTTCACGGCATACAGATCTACCTAAACTGACACTCATGTTGTACAAACACAAGATACCTAAGTGCATTGTAATGACCTTCAAAAGAGGCAGCAGAGTCCTGGCCCATTACGACGTATAATCACATAATGTACCGCTGACACAAATCACAACAATTAGCCTATAAGCTAAGAGCAGCTACCTCAGGACATGATTTTAGGTTCACTTACTCTTTACTGGTCTTTCATATACATCCTTTTGCTCTTACTGTCTTCCTCTCCTTATGCCCAGACCTTTTAATTTTCATTCACTAATGGGAACCCATTAGTCCTGAAGAGGGTCTCCTGTTGAGATAGTAATTCCTAGGTGAAACATCTCACTTCCCTGCTACCCTCTACCCTACCTGTAACCTGTGCTCTAACCTGACAAAACTTGGAGGCTTTCAACTTACTTTAAACTGATTGCATTTCCATTTAAACTCTTCTCTGTCTCTACAATTGTTGAAGTAAAAATCCATCTTGTACCTACTTTACCTCCAAAGCAATATTTTCAATCTAAGTTACTGGACCATCTATCATATCTGGAAATTTGTCATCATTACAAGAGCTTGTGTAAAGTGCAGAACTATTGCTTTTAATTGAGGGGTGTGGAGTGACCCTGACACAGCACAAAGAGGTGGCCTGAGCCCAACAGAACAGGGTCACAGAATCAAAAATAGGATCACAGCTCGAAAACACCCAAAACAACTCAAGTGATCCATCGATGCCAGAGAGATCAACAACTTAACTGTAATCTGTGTTTCACCCAGTTTGCACAGCCAGTAGGATAAATACCATATGTGAAAAATGACATCAAGACCATGTTATATTTAATCACAGGATAGCTGGTGTACATCTACCCTGTCTCTACCTGTTTTTTATGCTTCCACTTCTGCAGTATTTGCAAACATTTGATGCAGAGCGAGAGTCACCACTGAACACATACGTGTGCTTACACAGGGAAATGTAATTCACTTGAATTTCCCACCTCAGCCATTTCAGAGTTATAATGAAGCTGTGAACTATTTACTGTTTGCAGGAGAGCTCACAGACTTTAACATAGCAAAATTAAATTATTCTACTCTTACACTACGTAAAATCCCTGTAGAATTGCTTTGAGGAGAAAAAAATATAAAATTGCATAAACACTACAGTTTAGGGCCATTTATTCCAACTGCTCCAAGGGTTTTTCAGATATAACTGCTCCCTCAGCTATAATAGGCCAGGGTTCAGGGAATTTGTGACTGCTTTTGAAGTTTCCAAAACCACCTGTATGGATGAATTCCAGTTTGAGCTGCTAGACCTCAGGTCCAGCTCTGACATCAAGCAAATGATGGAGGTATCTGCCTCCTGTCATCATGCCCACGATAATCCTGAGGTGCACACAGTGACCCATGCACAGAGAGAAAACATGTGGCATCTTAATTATACAGGAGCTATGCCAAACAGATTTTCATTTACACCCCTGCCCACCACCTTGAAATCTGACACTCCTGCTCAGCCTGCATAAACATTTTGGTAATTGTTTTATGTTTCCATTGCACCAGTGGGTACCCAATAGCATTAATGTGCCATGTTTCGAATCCAGAAATGAAAAGTGCACCAAGTAGAGCAGGAGCTAGTACTGTGGTTCATACAGAGCTAAGACATATCTCACCAAAGCATGGACGTGTAGAGAACACAGATGATGAAGTTGCACTCTCCCCCCACTTAACTCCTCACTGTCTCCACTTCTGCTGCATCTAGCAACAACTGTACTATATGGCTTCTCCTGAAGGACACCACTTCACAAAGGCCTTCAGAAGTAGCCTCGGCCTCGTGCCATCAACATAGTTTACAGGAGCTAATTATCACAGTGAAGGTGTTCTCTTATGGGAGAAGAATCCATCCCACTAACAACCAGAAAACACGGTTTCTTACTGAGACCCTGGAAAGCAGAACTCCTGCTCCTTCTGTCAGTGTGACTTCTTGAGACTTCTACCTACAGATGATCGATAAAAAGAAGAGTTTGGAAAACCACTTTTCAGTCACATCCCCATAGAGAGCATGGCCTAACAGAGGCAGGTGAACACAAAACAGCCTACAATAATTACTTGAATCAAGACCTCAGCTATTCAGATAAGCCTTTTACTACAAACGCAACGCATTCTCCCTTCAACCACAATCAAATTCTAGGCTGAGAAGTCATTCACCCACAAATTGTGACATTTGTTTGCAGTATGTTTTTGTATATCTTCCACCACTTACAATGCCACAGTTCAGCTGGCAGCCTAGGCTTGCATGCTGCTTTTTTCCTTGAAAGAACAGTGGTATGGCTCTTCTGGAAGCACAGGCTGCCTTATCATCTGGTTGTCTCCTTAAAGCTGTGGTGTTCACCAGCCCAGAGAGCCTGAGTGCTGCTGCAACCCCTGGAAGGACAGAGTGAGGCTGGGATCACACCACTCCTTGCACATGCATGCAGCCCAGTGCTTACTGCTGGAGCCACGACCACATCAACTGGCCCTCAAAAGCAGGATCCAGCTCCATGAAGCCACTGCAGCTGGGCTGCGCTGATTCATGGATTCTGCTGGTGCAGCAAAGGGAGGAGGTTGCTACATCTCGTGTCATATTCAAGACGACTGCCACTAAAACACTGCAGGTGAAAAAAGTAGACTCTCAGCATCTGTTTAAGTCTGTGAGGTGGGTAAGCGTCCATGTGTCTCTTCAATGTGAAGACTAATCCCTGCTTCAGAAACAGGAGATTAAATGTTACCTGAGCAAGCATGGTATTTTATATGCAAAGTATTGCATGGTCCAAACACCTTCTCTTCTTTTTAATAAACTCTCCTCAGTTGAGGCAATGGAGGGAAGAAAGTTTCAAGGTCTAAAACAAATGTCTTCGACATAACTGCACTCAGTACCTCCCTTGTAAAACCATTTCCAGCTGGAAGAACCTTACACTTCTAATCAGCTCTCTTTAGCTGCAAGTGTTGCACCAGTGCTGAGATTTAAGAAAAAAAGTTAACACTTTTGTTCGCTTGTTTTAAAAGAAAAATTTTAAAGGGGAGAGGGGCAAGACTTCAATGCAGAATCACTGGAGAGACACTATACTTACCCTTCAATGAAAATAGCAAAGTCTTACATGTGCCCTGTCAAGATATCAGGATTTAAGAATAACAAACAAAACACACCAGGATAGAAGAGGCTGCTTTCATCCCAACCAGTGCAAGAGCCATCTGTTAAGAGATTCACTTATGTTGTTGGAGTAACAATTCCACAGCTATTGTCCATGAGTTAAAATACAAATCTATAAGAACTGTGTGTGTTTCACAAGATGGTTAAAGAGACTCTTTTTGCTGCATTTCAAAAAAATACAAGAAGGGAGATGCCACTGGCAAACTCTTAGTTCTCAGGAGAAAACAGGAAAGCACATCACTGTAATGTCAAACTCCGTAGTGGTCTTCTACGTCTTATAACCCACTGAATTTCATTTGAGAACTGTATTAAGTTATTGATCCCTGTCTGCTAAGTACACCTCCCAAACAAACTACAGACAAATTCAGAACTGAAGACCCTGAATATTATGTGTTACCTGCAAACAGAGGTGGATGTAAGTGAAAAAAGCGTAAGGATCTCCAACTTCTTCCCTAGCAAAAGAACTGCTTATCTAGAGCTCCTCTTCTTAGTCAAGTGAAAGCTCTTCTCCTGTTTTTCTTTTTTTCTAACAGCTTGGGCAAGTCACATGAAAACTGGCACCTATTCAAATCCTGCAGGAATATAAGATGTCAGTTTTAATGTCCTGTGTCCAGCCAACAAAGGTAATTACTGAAGACCCTGCTCAAACCATCACTGACAGCATCTGAAATCTCTTCGGCTCCTAGGTTCATTGAGCAGATGAAGAAGGGCTGCATTCAGACTGCTTGCTCCACATGTCAATCTCGGACGGTATGATGACTTCTTTTCAGGAGCCAGGACATGACAGCTTGAGACAGTGAGTACCATGAATTGTTTACTGCTCTCTTGAACATAAGAACTATATTGTCCCAATCTATACCCACTCCTGTGTAGCTTTTAGCTCACTTCTTTCTGTGCCAGTTGTGACACTGACACTCTGGTTTCTCTGCAAACACTGTGATGAATCAGTGATGGTTGAAGGTGTGCACCACAGCCTTTAATTAGTACAGTCAGCAAAGCATTTTCATAAAGCAGCAAACCTGGACCATCAGGATGCAACTCTGCATACAGAAAAAGATTAAAATCCACGCACAACTGTGGAATGTACAAACTCTAGATTACAACTACTATTATTCTTCCCTGGACAGAAATCTACACATATATAAATATATATAAATTTTTTTTTTACCCTGCAGGTACCAAAACTATGACTGAAACTAACTAAAGGTAGCCCTTTCAGAAACATTGCCTAATACATCTTGGTAAGCCAAAGACAAATTACTTTTCCATTACTTTAATTTTTTTAAAAAACCAAGATGTTCTGTTTTTAAGGGACTGTCCTCTCAACTTCATGGACTCACAGAACATTACCAGATGTGTAGGCTGTGTCGCACCATAAACTGTAAAGATCAGGGCAACTGCTCCAGGCTAACAGTGTAATTTTCCACTAGATGGTTTTCATTTACAATTCATTTATTGTATCTGGAAGTTTAACTGTAGCCAAGTACATTTCAGGTTGTTCAAGGTATAATAAAGAACCAAATAGCTTAGAAAGGCAGCTTTAACTTTATAATTAGAAACATTTGCTGTTTCAGGTGGCTTCTCCCTAGCATGTTTATAAGTTCCCTATTATACCTTTCAGCATGTTGTAAAAATAAATCATGGAAAACTGCAGAGTGATCCACAGATACAACAAAAAAGAGGGAAGAGAGGAACGACAGAGAAGTCTGGATAAAACTGAGATGGGAGAGTATCTGGGTCTTCACAAGCAAAGTGTTTTCCTACAGGAGTGAGGATAGATGAGGAGTATCTGTGTTTGATTCCCAGGAGGCCCATTAAAAACTAAGTGACAATGCAAATCAGTCCCCATTTCCCCAGGTATGAGATGTAAATAGGTTTACCTGTAGATTTCAGAGGCACATGCAAATTCTGTACGTTGGTAGCCATCAGTGTAACCTGGCAGCTACTACATGCTGGAACAGCTAGAGATGCTCCTCCAACCACTCCACAGCCCCAGTTAATCCCAACACTCCAGATCCTTCAGTGCTGCTGGCAGCAATACAGACTCTCCTACAGAAGTGACTGAAAGCAGCCTGTAGTGCCGGGGACAAGGCAGTCCATCCTCAAGAGCCATGCAGTCCCTCCAAGTTAAACATTAACATGTGAAAACAGATCTCTTGCTAGTAAGGAACAGCAAGTTCACCATCCTGGGGGACAGCCAACACTGCTTTCCCTTGCAGATAGTTTGGTGAGATCAAGAGTGGGATTAGTACAAAGCGTGTTTCATAAATAACTTTATATATGGGCTCTGGTATAGCAAAATTTTGTTTTTCTGTCCAAATAGCAATTGCATTGTAATGACTCTTGGTTATTGTATTTGCTGGACTGGAACTGGCAGTTCAAATGTGAAACATTTTCTACTATCTCATCAGTTCTCCAACTCCATAGTTTGCCTCCTTGAGGAAGACTACAAAAACCATGCTAGGGAAGATACAGAAAATAGAAGCTTGAATTTAAAAGGTCCAGAGTTAGTTGTTCCAAGATTAGTGGAAGGCTCATAAATAGGTGGTTGAATGAAAACATGACTTTTCTCTAACCTTATGGAATTTAAGACTTAACCCTTTTCTACTGTTGTCCCTACACTGGATGTTAAGGAGCAGTGCTGAGCGGCAAGTATTTCAGATTTCTGTATCTTCTGCCCTGTATCAATGCAATTTATTTTTTCCTTGAAAATGTACAAGGCTATGACTGCCATTACAGAATATTCAAGCAAGCACCATACATCAACTCTTCTGAAGGCTCGCTCTCCTTCTTCCCTTCTTAGCATGGTTTGGATGTTGCTACAAGCATCCTGAATTACATGGCTGATACAGACAAATCCTCCTTAAGGTCCTGTGTCATAAATATCCTGTAAATAGTCACAAAAAGGAGGCCAGGTATCTGCTGAAAAAAGAAAGCAGAGCTGGACATAAATACGAGATCAGATACCACTTCTTCTGAGTTCTATGTGGCTGTCGAATCCTCCTGCTGTAACACTGCAAGCCATACCAACAAACAGCATCCTCCTATCCACCCCATGCACACAGACAGTGCTGGGAGCATAGCTCTGGATGCCAGCAGTACATGAGTCACCCCGTTCAGGCTGCACAAAAGTTCAGCGAGCATAAGGCCATGGCTTGGAGGGTTTTCATGTCCTTTTGCTACTATTTTTCTTGTGTTCTGTATAGGTGGACACATTGCTGATTACTATTTTTTGTGTTTCATAGCTTTTATCAGTAGAGAGATTTCCATACTTAAGACGCAACACAAGACTACAGACCACATTCTGCTCAAAGTCCACCAAGGAAACTTGGAAGAAAAACCTTTTCTTTTAATGGCACTGCTTGAGTTTTACATTAGTGTAACAGCATGCTTCCACAGCCCCCACTGCCTTAAGCACTCTCATCATTGTCAAAACAAAATTACAAGTAAGAAGAGAATGAAACATCTAAGATGAAGTTCTCTTCTTTCAGTATACAAGAACATGAATGTCTCTATACAATCAACATTTAAAAGGTATGTTTGCATTTAATCTTTTTTGTACAAAATTCCCATTAGGCTACCTAGCCAGGTGATGTGTTCAACGTGCAAAATATTAAAAAGATAACAGGAGCCGGTTATCTTGGCTCTTATGCCTAAAAGTGAGAAATTCTGAGTTCTAAAACTGTATTTATGTTTATGAGAGGGAGGAAAGGAAAATTCTGACTTCACAACCTGAGGAAACATTTGCTCTACCCTAAGGAAGCATACCAGGAATAAGATCATTTGATAAATTCTGTGATGCTGTTGATTAGGAATATTTAAGAAGAGATTAAAATTAAAATCCTCACAACTTTCAACATAAACAAGCGGATGAGAAGCTATCAAACATACTACTGCCTGTCCAATTAAACAGGCCACAGTAGATGGACAAGCTGCAGAAAAAGCAAAGATGCCTGGGGCTTTTGCACAGAGTGGTGTTGTTAGCTCTTCCTCCTGCAGCATTCACTCCTGCAGGACTCCCTGGATGTAGGGCATTCCAGATCACATTGTCCCACCCACAAGGGCTTTAAAAATTGAGACTTTCTATCTATTATAAAATACTCTCTTGGTATAATACGACCACCTGTGTGATGAAATTATGTCCCATATACCTTGCTGCGTTCATATCTGCTTTAACACGGCTCTAACTCCAGCAGGTACTTCTAGTGTGTGCAGAATGGTAAGATCCATCCACAGAACTGAGGGGCCTAGATCTCATCTTAGGCTTAGATACACAATACTCATACACTCAGAACAGCAACTGAGTGGCCATCCATTCATTACTTGTGATGTGTGTCAGACTAACTACCACCTCCCCAGTAATATTCTGCCGAGAGAAGGACTTGGTTTATCATATCCAGACAGCACAATTGGCTCACTCCAGTGAAAAGTTCCTCCTGTGTTATTGGCTGACCACAGTCTTTCTAACGATCACCAAGTCTCTGTCACATAAATCACCTCTTAAGGCAAAGGATCAGTCACGTGTCCCAAGATAGGTTTCTGCTCTGAAGTAGTTTTCTACAGCTGTCAGGTTAAAACCTTTCTGCAAGATCCCCTAAAGCAGGAGCAGGTGCCCTCTGGAGTAATTTTCTTCAGTAGTTAGCGTTGCCTTGCATGTCAGCTAACCCAGGGGCAGTTTTATGCCTGCAGCACTGCTGTCCTCTTTTTCATCAAACCCCAAGAATCTTCCTGCCTCCAGACTGGCCATGGTGCTGCATCACCATACCAGTGGCAGCTGGGTCATCAGCAGAAAGAAACTGAGGGTTTCCAAGGCTGCTATTCAAGTTCTCCCGAGCTTATCTCTGAGCCCATAGGATAAAAGAGAACACTTTAAAAAATTTCCATATAAAATGGTTGCACTAGCAGACTCCAGCTGATGAGAAGGAAAGGATAACTCTAAAGCCATTTGAGAGTTAAAATCATGTCACTGAGCCCACGGAAAGTGCTTTAGGGCCATAATAACACCCTGGCCAAAATGACAGGCAACAGACATCTAGTTATCTCAACTGCAGCAGCCTACAGAAGTTTACAGAGAAGAAAAAAAAACAATTTTCTTTGAGGCCTGAGGTATCTTTAATAGGATTCCCAGGGCTAACGTATAAAACAAGAAATGCAGGGAAGAGAAATGGAAATGCTAGAGATTAACTAATTTTAGAATCAATCACATGCTGTTTGCTTGCAGCTGGTGAGTGACCTTTGCATTATTCTCAGCTAGCAGGAAATTCCAGTCTACATTAATAAGCAGAATATTGTTCACTCTTCCAACAGCGCTTGCTTTAAAGGTTTGCTTGCACACGCAGTCATCAGTCATTTTCTACCCGCTTTTTCACACTGTCTGCTCATCTCAATGCATCTGAATCAGAACAGTGGTTTGCAACCCTGGTAACGTGGCAGCTCTCTCAAATGAAACACTGAAGAGTTTTATACAGCAGTGGAGAAAAAGGGCTTCTTCACAGCTATGCTGCAACAGGCATTTCCAGACATCCACTGCTACAAGACAGTTACTTTCAAACAGGGATTCACCCCAAATTTTCCAAGATTATTTTAGCAGTGGAGAATTTCATGGATGATTAGATGAAGACAAATGGGGTGCCATTTGTTGGAGTCGTACAGTTCTCATTAAACTCAATAATGGTTATACATAGACGTGACTGGATTTCCAGATTTTGGCTGCAGCATGCTGAAATATGAATTCAAGCTTCAGATTGTTTTCAGCCACAACGAAGCATTTAAAAAGGAAGCTACAGTGCAGCAACAAATCACTGTCTTCAAAATGTAATTGGACAAAGGTTCTAAATTACTTTTACAGAAATATTCTTCTGGTCTTCTTCCATACTGCAGGAAGCGTGTCTGTGCAAGGTACTGAAATGTTCTCTACTTGCGTAGGAAAGCCTTGTCCCAACTAACTGAAAGCAATGGCAATGATCCTGCCCACACAGGGCCTTCTCCCTGCTTTGCCACACAAACCCAAGGCATACTGCTGTCTCCAGTAATGGCTGCATTTCTCCAGATGGGACAGTGGGTGTCACTGTAAGCAGCACTGAATGAGTTTACAGTTTCCCCAGACTAACCAAAGTTTTATGGGTACTTAAATACAAACAAACAAGTGTAATTTAGCACAGTATCCAGTAATTCAATGGGCTTTCTAGCAGACAGTCGGAGACATTGTTTGGATGCTGGAAAGCCAGTCCAGGCTACAGTAGGCAGTACCCTCTTTTTCTGTCTGAGAAGAACCAGAGGCTGGCTGAGGTTTGCAGGACCTCTGGAGGTCAGCTGGTCCAACCCTCCCTGCTCAAGGAAGGCTGCCTAAAGCCAATCACCCAGGACCATGACGAGATTATTCCCAAGGATGGAGACTCCACCTCTCTAGAACCTGTACCCATGTTCCATCAGAGAAGAATATGTTTCTGCTGCCTCCCACTGCCTGCATTCATTTCTGGGAGAAGAGCACAGACGCAGGCAAGTGAGGACGGGAGGAAAGCAAATGTCACACCAGTCTTCAAAAAGGGCAAGAAGGAGGACCCGGGTAACTATAGACCGGTCAGCCTCACCTCCATCCCTGGAAAGGTGATGGAACAACTTATTCTTGATGCTCTCTCTAGGCATATCAGGGATAAGAAGGTCATTAGAGGCAGTCAACATGGCT
>VZTO01024495.1:162317-225816 GCA_013400615.1 Syrrhaptes paradoxus | reverse complement strand
CCCGTTTCCATTCCTCCTCATCTAAGAATAATTTCCTCCTGTTTTACTCCTCTGATGAATGTCCTGCTTCGTTGTCTTTGTGCAGTGTCTCCCCACTCACCTCTAAGGATAACTTGGGCAGTGCTGCGTGGGGAAGAGGTTACAGACCAGGAAAACCAAGTAATTTCCATAGAGCTGGAATAATGGTATTGTCTGTATATGTTGACAGAGCAGCTTTTCCAAGTGTTGTGTTTCTGTTGAGTAACTGTACTTGAGATTCCTTCCCTCACTACCAGCTTTCACTTTTTCCTCATTTTATATTCCTTTTTTCTTATTTCTTTAGTCAGATGTCTGGTGCTTTTTGCCTTCCATTACTGTTACAGTATTTGAACAAAGTATATGGATAAGAAATATTGAAGCGGGATGTATTGTAACTCTTGTCTGCCCTGTACTCTCACCTTTTAAAGCTGCATTACTATTCCTCATTGCCTTTTTTGTATGATCTTTCACAGCAGTCTTCAAATTCACATGTTGGTCTTAATATTGCATCCAATTATTTTTTTTATCCTTTCCTTATCTGTTGAATTTTTTTTGTACCTGTTAACGATCAGTTTTTAGCATGATTTATTTCTAATAAAGCCATGCTACTCCTGAAGTTTTTTTCCTAACAACCTACAGCAGAGCAGTGCTTTCTGCATCACAATTGCACAATGACTTCAACTACAAACAGAGGGTGAAGGAGATATTCCGGAGTCATTCTGAATAAAGTGTTTAAAACTGGTATTTGTTGCTGAAGATGCTGTTTGTACTCTTAATGCTGAACTGAAGTGTGGCTCAGGCACTTGCTGAACGGGCTGAAGGGATGTAAACATCTCAGATGTATGTCAGAAAGCTGAGTGCCATTTTTAGCACGTGTACTCTAAACCATTCATGGTATTACAAAACATGGCTGGAATTTTGTTAATTAGGGTGCCCTGTTAGTTACTTACAGGGCTGAGGTAGGGTTGTGTTCTCCAGCTGCATTTAGCTGTCCATTGTTGCTAGATAAGATTTGTGGTTTATTTTTCCTTCATAAAGTTATAAAATGCATCAATGTATATCCAAGAACTTCTAACAGGAGAAAAATCTTGAAGACAAGGTTGGATGACTTCTTACCTCTTTGTTTTCACCATAGAAATATCTGGTTACTGCTTTGAGTACTCAAAGATGCTTTCAAACCAGCTGCAAAAGGAAAGTAAAGCTCATGAGACTAATACAGAGTCCCTCTACTGTGCAGAAAATCAGCATGCAATGAACGTTGTGTTTCAAGAGCTTGCCCCTTTTTTTCCCCACCCCTCCATTTGCTAATTTTTTTTTTTTCCCTACATTTTCTGGAAGTAAGCTAGCTCCTAAAATGAGTTACAGGCTGTACCTCCACCCCTGAAGACTGGCTTCTGATTTTCATCCTTACAGGTCACATAAAACTGTCTGAAACAATCATGAGCCATGTAGGCAGGACTTTACTGCCCAACAATACAGCGCCAGCCCCAGGAAGGAGGTTCTGTGCCTGCCCAGCAGCAAGAATTCAGGCATTTCCAACACCTTTAAATCTAGGTGCTGGATGCTGGAAAGCTTACCTGTAACTGCAAGCCTTCTACTATCGGTCTTCAAGAATACAAAGGATTCAAGTTTGTAAATGAAAGAACACATCTTCTGTCTCAGAGGACAAAACCTGACAGTTCAACAAGAATTTCTGCAAGAGCAACAAGGACAGGAGCTGCTTCCTAGGTTAAGAGACAATTGTGTATTAGGCAAACTGTAAAGAACACCCTTATTCTCAGGAAACTGGAGGTTTTTGGGTTTTTTTAAAGTGTATTTTTGACAGGCATCAGTGACCATAGACAAGATACAGGCACAACACTAAGTCAAATTAGCACTTTTTTTTTTCAGTAGGTGATCATGCCAGCTTCAAAACATCTTTACCCTGTGTGCGTATTCAATGTAACTAAAAACTTTCAATTTCCTTCCTGCTTTTATGAGGAAATGGTATCAGGACAAAACTGGACAGTGCATCACACAACATGAAACAGAAGTTGTTGTAACTTATCTAGGAAGTTACCCAGAGGTGGAAAACCTTCAAGCCTTTGTGTTTATGTGATTGAGCCACAACTTGCCAAGGATGAGAATTTGCATCATAAGAATCTCCAACCAAAATCTGCCAGTGATCAAGACGCTGTGGAAAAGCCTGGCCACCGGCATTGGATCTCAAGTCAGCAGTAAAACCTAGAGGGAATGAGAAAATAAAAAGGGATGAGCCAGGTCCAAGAAGGATGTTTATTGTGAAGTTCTGCATAGACAAAACCCTAAAAACATTCTTCCAGAACTTGGGTATCGTACTGTTAGGAAGCTGCTACTTTGCAGGTAATTCTTTCAAACAGGTAAAAATGAGGCCAGTTCCCAAGAAGTGCAGAAAGATCTCATGTGACCAAGTAAACTGGCAATGAAAAGGCAAACAAAATTCAATTTAAACAGATAAAAAGGTACATGGGGAAAATTACGTTTCATATGACTTGGGACTGAGTAACTTCATGAAGAAAGCCATTGAGGGTTACTAAATTGATCTAGAAACCACTTCTGCCCCAGGAACCTTCTGAAAGTAGTTATAAAAAAGCAACTGGGGATGTGTTAAGCTTGCCCTGTTCTTTCTCTTCCCGGAGCATTCACTTTCATCTGCTGATTTAAAGAAGATTCTGGGCTAACTCAACATTTAGTCAGACAATACAGGAGCTTTACATTTAACTGAAGATGCATAGGTGTTTCCTTTGCCATTTGCTTGTCTTCATAACAGTGTCACATCCCTTTCTCCTAAATACTCAGTTCTGTGAAGAGCTGCTGCCTGTGAACCGAGACTTTGCTATGGCAGAACTGCTTCTAACCCCTAGTTTATAGGAATACTGGTATTTTCCCCAATCTTTAGAGCCCTGTTTTAGCAAGATTCAAGGCAGTTTAGCAGAATATAGATATTAATGTGCTGCATAAGTTGAGACTGAGAGCCCGGTGTAATACACATCCTACCAAGTCTAAACTTACAATTCTATTTGGTTTTCCATGTTTGGAAAATGGATCTCTTTATGAAATTGTTTTAAGCTCTGTGGAAACTTGGAGAAGGGAAAAAACCCCAATCCAGTCAAAACCCAGCCACACAAACACATGTACATGTGGAAATTGTTCTTTTAAGAAGTTAAATTGCCAGTTTAGACTTCAAAAGTTAAGCATCTCTTATTTCATCACTGATTATTTTAACAGATACCACGTTAGTGTACTTTGGCAAAGAAGCCCCTCCAAAATAAAACATGGTGTTTCTTACAGTGCTACCATGTCAGGAGTTCCAAACGAGTCCCACGAAACTGGTAAACTTTCTGTTACCATGTCAGAGAATACTCTTGAAGTGAATTTTTAAATGGGGAGAAGGGAAATGGAACACACAAACCACAAAACCAGAGGATAGGCTCTGTACTGTACTGAAAAGTTCAAGGTTCAGGGGGAGCATAAGAAGGGCAAGATGATTATCTTTAGAAGTCTTAAGATTGGCAAAAAGCTAAACCTTTTTACAAAAAGGCAAATTGCCTATTGTTTGCCTATAGTCCCTGTGGATTACTGATTTGATTAAACAGGAAAAGAAGACTATATATAACAAAATATAATCTTCATTTCATTAGGATTCCAAAAACTAAAAGTTTGTGTTTGCATGCATTGCAATTCAAATGAAATATCCATCTACCTTTGAAGGGGTTTTAGGTAAAGATCTTTCTTGCCAGGTGTGCAGTTTGGTCTCATGATTTGAACTTTCGGCCCAGTAGAAACAACACCAGAGAAGACTTGTCCAAAGGTGTAGAAACACGCTTTATCAGATGTGGAGACCACTTTGGAAATACACATCAGAGGGCCTCTGGGGTCACCTGCAATAAAAATATGTATCTGCATCAGAGACATTTTCTGTGAGACTTCAAAACTTAGAAGTCTATACATATGATTCCCAAAATTCAGTAAACCTTATTAACAGGTTTAAAGATCTCCTGTAATCCATTAGAATCCAGAAGACAAAATACAGCACTAGAAGTTTGTGCCCTCAGTGATCATACGGATGATACGACCAGAGGTGCTGTTCTGATTTTGAGAGAAAGCATTTAATATTTCAGTTTCTAAAGTTCTTAGGATCTAAAATTTTTCTTTGGGTAAAATTAATTTTTATTCTTATTCAAAATCAACACCCCAAGATAGTAATCACAGCATAATATCACTGTCAGACACTTGTAGAGTCATGTTCCAAATCACTTTACAACTTGTTTGCAGCTGCAGATGTCAAAGACAGAGGTGATAAAAAGACAGATCTCACCACTCTGGCTTGCAGAACCAGTGTATTTGTAAGCAATCCAATAAAAAATGAAGGTTACTACTAAGAATCTTTCTGAAAGCGTATTTCTCCATAGTGAGAAGGCAAAATACATATATATAAAAAAATTCTACTCCGATATTGCCCAGATTGCACTCTGAGGACTCTGAACTTCTGTTCTGTAATACACAGCTTAATTCACATGTCAAGTTAAAAAAAGATCTGACAAGATGCAGGGCTTTGAGCAAATATTTTTCTGTCTTCCGATTAAAAAGAAAAAAGATATAAGCAAGTTCTTACGTAGGTTTGATTGTGATACATCTTTCTTGCTCATCTTTCCATGTGTCTGTGAATCGTGTTTCTCTGTCACTGCCTGAAACAAGGATGCTTGCTTTACACACCAGTGAGGTGCGTAAAGGTTGATTTGCCGTGATTGACATGAGCAATCCCAGACATATTCCTAATGTTGGACTTCCTCTCCATGATTGTTGGGATTTGGTCTTCTGTGAAATTCACCTGGAGGGGGGGAGGAAAATAAAATCAGCTATTATTTCCTTTTAAGGTATAAAAATGTCTATGTGACTTTTTAAACTTTTACTATTTGTTATTAAATTCACAATCTAAAGAAGAAATTAAGTTGTTCATACTTTTAAGCATGGTATTACAAATAGTTGTTCACATTTTTGGCATGTTTTTGGAAGTACGAAGAGTGGAGGCAGAACTCAATATACAGCTCACATTTCCTATCACAAAATGTCAGCTACCCCAAAAATGAATAATCCACCTGCAGAGACACAACTCATCCCAGACAAATGTTTCAGGAGGATTAGTGCCACAACTGCAAGCTGCAGCTCTCATCAGAGCTTCCTCACGCATCCTTCTCCTCTCCTCCCACTTCTGCCCTTGGCTTTGCCAAGTCTTCCTCCCACCCTGCTCTCCATCCCCCAGAGATTTTCAGGGGAGCCACTCTTCCCAGTTCCGAGAAGAGGCTGGTCTGGTGATCCAGCTCAGTCAAAAACCTCTTTAAAATTTTAGAGCCCCTCTCACAAATTATATCCCTGAAATAAATTTTTCTTATTCCCATAATTCTTCTATCTCTTGCTAAGAACAATTCCCCTCCTTCAATTTGCAGGAAAAAAAAAATCTTGACTCTCAGAAGCCCTGGTAATTACCTATTAAACACGTGATAACTTAGCAAAGGAAGACAAGACCTTACTAATCTCAGCCTGTCTCGGTCTGTAATGAGAGTCACCTGTAGGTCACAGGAGTGCAGTTAACATGTTTTTTCTTGCAAATCCCTTTAGTGCATAAAGTGCTTCATAGGGGACACAGAAAAAGATAGAATTGGGAGGAAAAAATGACAAGGAATATGAAACGAACACAAAAATCACATCCCACATCAGTAGTTTATACTAGTGGCTCAATTGAAGAGAACTATACCAGGAGAAACACTTCATGAAAATGGTTATTACTAAAAAAAGGATTTTTCTCATTCAAAGAGCCAAGTTTTTTTTAGAGATGTCTCCAAACTAAACAGCAGCAGCCTGGCCTTTTCCAAAAAAACAAACAAAAAAAAGTATTTTCTCACTCTCCCCTACATTTATAGTTTTTTTCCTACCTAGAAGTCTACAATGGAGAACACAACCAGCCCACTTCTTTTTTCTTTCTTTTTTATTTTTCTGCTACATAAAATTCAGTAAAAACAAGCAAATTTTTAGAGAGCATACTTACAGTTTGTCAGTGGTCCACTTCAAATGAAGGCACTTCATTTGTGAATTTGTCCTGTTGGCTGGCTCTTCAGTTTAATAAAGAACAATTACACTTCTTTTCTAGAACATTCTAGGGTGTCCTAACATTCAAAGTCTCACTCACAGCAAAATCTACATACCGAGACTTCAAAATATTTATTTATTTTCCATTTAGAGAAAACTGCATCCCTATTTTTCTTTTCTGTTTTCATAATTTTCCCTGTTTTTAAATTGTGCTGCATGAAAAAAAAGATCGGTACTCTTAGTGAGAATTCAGTATAGTGCTAGAGCTGTGCTATATACGCTTATTTCATAATGTAAAGAAATACTTAAGTGTTGAGAAACATACCTATGCGCTCTTTGTATGTACTAATTATACTCTTCCTTAATGGAACAAGTGAAATTTACTTCTGATAAGTATTTAAGTAGCAGAGACATCACTTTTACCTGAAACCTGTATTTTGCCATGGTCTCCAAGTTTCCAGTGTATTTATATGCACAGTCTAGATTGTAATTATCTACAGAAATTGTCATAACAGTTTATTTCTTCTTTACATTTCAATCATACAGGCCTCCTACACATGTCCATTTACATTAATTCTGAATGTAAACTTCAGGAACATTTTCCTCTCAGAGGACCGTATTTTATCCTGCAGGCTGTTGCAGCTATTCGTATAATCTGAGAAAAGATGATATTGGAGTTGTGAAATCCTTGATTTGTGCTTAAAAACAATGAAGCCTTACTCTCCAAGGGGGATAATTATGCCCCATTGTTACAGAAGTAGAATGAAAACAGATACTTTTTGCCAGGATCACAACAATATAATACACCTGGGCATGATTTTTCCAGCCTGTAGGAAGTTAACACTGAGAGAGGCACTGCCATAATTTTTTTTTCCATAAATACAACTGAAAATACAAAGCTCAATTAAAATTGAAATTGCTATTAATTTTTACATGTTTTTCATGAAAGAACTATTAAAGAGTTTCTGTTCTCCTGTGGAAGACAGCAACCAGATCAAAGTTATCTTGCTGTAGAGGGGTTAAGGTCTTCCATATGCAACATGAAACAAAAAATGAAGGCAATAAAAGCAGTACTTGTAGAAAGGAGAAACATAATTGCTTTTTTTACAAACAGAATTATATCTTTTGCCAAACCCCTCAAGTTTCATTGCCACTACAGCCAGCCAATGACCTTGCTCCTTTTAACTAATGGATTATATCATTTGGGTAGCCCATGCAGCGGTGTTGCTTATCCCTAATAAACACCTGCCTTCCTCTTCTGCAGGGTATCTCTTTCTGTTAAAGAAGTTAAAATTCTTTTTGTAATGAACCATCACATAGCTTCAATTCAGAAATACCTATTCTAAAAACAAAGAAAAATGAAAACACTCATTGAAGCTGGCAGAGGAATCTAGAATGTTAATTTCAGTAAATAAGGTATGTCAATTTCAGTAAATAATAACACTTGTACAGTGGAAAACTACAAGGATTTAAAAAAAAAGGTTCCAATAGCATTAATTATCAAGAAATGCAAAGATGTACAATCATCAGTTTATCATAGAAACAGGCTAGTAAATTCTGATTCATTAGAATTAAAAGAGACTTAAAACAGGTAAAACGCATTAAAGGAACTGCAGTGATTTAAAATAACGGGGCAGGCTTGCTAAAGGAGAAAAAATAATTTAAAAACAAAACAACACAACTCACCCTACAGTGTTTCTAACAGATTGATTTCCCTGGAAAAATGCTGATTATTGGATTCAGGTCAGACCATCCTTCCTCAAGATTAGTACAGTACAGAACAATATAATACATATATTGACAGATATGTGCCTTTTCCCAGTCTTACTGGAAGCAATGCTTTTATCTCCTACCTTTATAAACACTGACGAGGTGGATTTAACCCCAAAACTTAGGCTTCAATCCACTACACATACTGAAATGTTCAAATCCGTGACCTATACTCCCCGTACCTGCAAAAGGAGGACAACAAGAGAAGCAGCAGCACCCTCCCTACCCCTGCACCTAGCACCCTTCTAACAAAATAACATGAGAGAATAAAAACTAGAAAATAAACTTCTCCAGTCCCACAGCCAGGCGGAACTGGCGGCGGCCAGGTCTACCTCAGCCCTCCCCGGATTCCTTCAGCACCAGGAGGGCGGGAACCGCCTCCCCCCGTTCTTCAGCCACCGCCCACGGCTCAGGGAGAATAAAGAGAAACTCCTGGAAAGTATTAAGCTCCGGTGAGGGCCAGCTGGGCTGTTCTAACCCGCCACCCCTTCCCCCAGCCCGCTGCACCTGCCAGGCAGCGCTGTGAGAGGCAAAGGGAGGAACATGGCCGCCGCGCCCCCAGCCCCGCCAGCTGCCCTCTTGCAAGGCGCGGCTGCCTCAGAGGACTTGCAAACCGCCCGCTCTCCTCCCCCTGGGAGCGCTTACCGTCGTGGGGGATGGACCAGTCTCAAGCCGGGCTGCGGGAGGCGAGATCGAGCTGAGATCAGCTGTTGATGGAGCGTCCCCCGAGCGCTCCCTCCCGCTGCCCGCGGTGTTCTGAGGGGCGGCGGGGCCGGGGGGGTCCCTGCCCCCCCTGGCCGCCGCTTGTTCCCGCTGCGAGCCCTCTTCGGAGGTGAGCTGCCCGCTCCCCGGACCCTTATGGCCACCATGACTCCCCCAACCCCACCTCAGAAGGGCGGCGGCTCCCGGGGTGCGGTGAGGGGACGGGGAGATGGCGGCAGGCTGCGCGCAGCGCCCCCCCGCCAGGACCCCTGCGTTCATTAATTCCCCCGTGAAAACCCCGCGGGTGGGAACGCCAGGGTTAGTGGGTGATGTGTGGAGATAAAAGAGAGATTCCCGCGGCCGGGAGGCCGATTCTCCGCTCCTTGTTCGGGCCCTGCCAGCTCTCCGGTGGCCGTTAGGTGGAGCCCGGTCCCTTCCCTCAGCGAGGGCCCCTGAGGAGCCTGAGGGGGTTTTACCGCTCGGCTGCTGCCAGGACCGCCCCGGTAGGTTTTTCCTTTTTCTTTTTCTTTTTTTTTTCTTTTTTTCTTTTTTTCTTAATTTCTTGCTTTGAACAGGTAGTCAGGCTCAGTGCTATTAGTGCTATTTTTTAAAAGCAGGTTAAATGGCAGAGATGAGATTGCCTCCCTTTAAAAGCAGCTCGCTGTCGTGGGAGACGCTGGAGTGATAACAGCGCTTCACGGCTTTTTAATACAGGCTTTCACCTGGAGAAAAAAAATGTCTTTTTTAGAAATATTAGGTAATTAAATTGTCAAGCGCAGAGTGAATGTCTTCACTGAAAGCTTCTGGGATCAAACGGAAGGAAAATGTGTACAGTAATGCTTGCTAAGAACTGAGGATCCAAAAAGAAGAATAGCAAAACAAACTATTATGTAAGTATATTGTTATCTATAAAGCACTCTATGGAATAAAAATATCAGCCATGAAGAATGAATTGTCCATGTCAGGTGTGGAAAAATCCTGTCCTGTGACTTTTGACAGAGCTTCTGCCCGAGGAGAACTTGCCGGGTTTTACTCAATTGGGTAAAGTTTGATACAATCAAATACATTTAACTTATCAAAATAGCAACAGCAAGCACTCAGAAAGGGGCAGAAAGTGGCAATGTGGTTAAGAAATTCTGACCTGCACTTTTTTTTTTTTTTAAATTAAATAGCAATTTCAATGGTTATAAATGGCCAGGAGTTCAGAATTACATCTTGCCTCAAAGTCATTACTAATTGTATCAGGGAGCAAGTATTAGTTGCACCGTACTCCTAAAAGTAGTACTATACCAGAGGAAAAGCTAGATCTGAGAGCTCCAGTCTTTTTTTGTCCATATGTTTAGTAACTTCACATTGGATAGACTGCAAGCCCAGTGTTTGCTTCCTTGTCAGTGTCTGTATTTGAAGCAAAATAATCTATTTGACCAGAGTATTTTACTTGGCCAAGAAAGAAAAAGACTGAGTTTCTTGCTGTTCAGCCCCTGTGACTTTACACATGCTGTTTTATTCATCTCTTTATCCCCGAACAAAAGGAAATGTTCACCAGATAGTTTGCTGGCAAGCTTTTTTTTATTTTAGCATATTTTCCAGGCGTTGTGAAACAGACATCAAATAGTTTCCTTTGTTCAACCTGGTTGTGTCACAACAGAGGAAAAAGCACTGCTGTTTTGCTCTGAAGAGCTGGGCAGCACTGGTATGGATTTCCTTAGGCAGACCGAACTTCAGCTCTGTGCACATGGAGAGTTTTTTCTGAAGGTGTGACGGCTGATTACAAAACCAGCTTTTGCTCATGCCTGCATGCATGTACACATACATTTTGAGGACTGTTTTGCACAGCTGGTGCTCAGCCATGATCCTGTAAATATAATTGACATTAACTTTGTTTTCTTCTGTCTTTTAATGCATTCCGATTGATGCCAATCTGTGCAGAAAGACAAATCTTACACAATAGTTGAAAAGATCCCAAATTAACAAACTCCCTGAAAAAAACCCCTTGCCATCTTCCTGGGTATTTTATCCTTGAAATGACCTCCTTTCCATTTAAAAATGACAAATCTTACACAAAGTATCTTTCAGCCTGTACACTACCTACAAGAATCTTCTTACAGGTGCTAACCATTCCTCTTCCCACATTTTTTTTTTTTTACCAAAAGCACAGCCTTCTTTTATGTTTCTGGAGCAATTGCTGTCCTGTTTCTCTTCTTCACAGCATCACCTTCAGCCATGGATATGGAGAGTGCTGTACTAAACCCCTTCTTGTTGTATCTTAACTAAAAGCAATCAATAGAGTCAACTAAACTGTGCCTGAAGAATGAAAGTTGTGCCTATAGGAATAGCTCAGCCCAAGGGCTGTGTGCCATTCAGCACACATTTTAAGGGCGTAAGTGAAATTGGAGTGATATGTTATTTTTGTTCCTGCCTTCTGCACTGACTTGAACTTTTTTCATATGTTGTGGTATGGCCTAGGAAAATCTAAAATGATTTCATGTAACTGATGAGTTGTTCTATGTAAATAAGAGTAGACAGTAGAAAATTTTGGAGGTTTGAAAATGGAAAGAAAGGTTTGTAGAAGTGTAACTGAGGTTTCATGAAAATAAGTTGGTCCAAACTGTACCCAGTATTGCTTCACCGTTGTATTAAGGGTACAAAGAGCAAGAGTCCTTATTCAGCAAGATGTATTGGAAGAGGAGAAAGAAGGTCTGCCTTACCTGCTGTATATAGGTTTTTTCCCCACAAACGTTTAAATTTGAACCCTGCCTGGATAAGAATGGCATCACCGTAGCCAACAACTTTGCTTGTTCTGTAAATCCAGGGTCTTATTTATGTGTTGTTCAAATCTATTTACTAAAATATTTTCTCATTTTCAGTATTGGTACTGCTAAGACTCCACAGTTAACTGAGGTTGATTTGTTGCCTATTTGTTTTATTTACCAATGGCATGTCTCTAAATCTACCGTTAACACCTCTGAGGGGGATCCTCTGAAGAGAGCAGGTTTATGTATATTTCAGTAGATTAACTATTTGGATTTGATTTCTAGTAATGATGCATGAGAGTGTTGATTTTTAGGACCGTGGAAAGAAAATCCTACTAGTTGTAAGCTGAAGCTGTATGGTATAATAATCTTTGAAAGGCAGTGAATAATTTCATTACCAGCTTTTGGGTTTTTCCAGGGTAGCACTGCTTTTAAAGCTGAAAGTTTTCTTAATCTGTTGCCATAGGTTTTTTTTTCTTTTAACTTTGTAACCTCTCATCTCAAGCAGCCTGTGGGTTTGAACCATTGGCTGTCCCACTAAACTTAATTTCATCTTGAAATTCAGATAATCAAGGGAATATAGTTATATATTAAGTGTGACTTTAACTTTTCCTCGTAAGCTTTTCTTTAATAAGAAAGCTGATGAGTTCTTTTGCCTTTTTTTTTTTTTTTCACTTATGCATTGGCTATAGTTGAGCCATCTCTTCAGATTTTGCCTGCGCTTCAGAAATACCTGGGTCCATTTCACAAAATATCAGGCATTTAACAGAGATGTCTGCGCTGGAGGCCTTACTTAGCAATGAAGAGAGACAGGCGCTTCAGGAAGGCGTTTGAGCTTTTTGTTTGCCTGTGATTTGTTGTGACTGAATGACTTGTAGAATATGCCACATGATGTTATTTCTGCTCCTTCACTGGATGGTTTGCAAAAATATCTGGTATTGATACTAACACATAAAAGCAGCGCCTCTGATGTTTGAAAAGGGCTGTCTCTGTGTTGCCTTTTCTCTGTGTTACGGTTTTGACTCTGGCTGGGATTCAAACACAACAACCACTCGCTCCCCCTCCCCTCTCCTGGGGATGGGGGAGAGCATTAAAGGGGTGAAGGGAAAAGATATTAATGGTTTGAGACAAGAAAAATTTAATAACTAAACTACAATAATATCATCAATAATAGCAATAATAATGATAATAATGTTTGTATATTTGTGTAGTATAACTATTGAGTGACACACAGTGACACTGCTCACCTCCCCATGACCAAGGCTCAGCCTGTTCCCAGCCAATGATCCCAAAGTAGGAAGGGTCCTGAAGCCACAATCCTGGAACGGAGATAAGAGCCCAAGTATCTGAGGGGTGGAGATGAGCCTGAGAGGGGGGACAGGAGGGAGGGAGACAACCTGGAGCAAGAGAGAGCCCTTCTGGACAGAGCGTGAGGTCACTGGGGCTGTGCTCCCTCCCAGCTTCTCCTGCCCCTGCAGACACGGGCCCAGCAGAGAAGCTGGAAAGTCCTTGAGTGTCCTGGCAGCAGCTCTGCCCATCAGTGTGTGATCAGCTTCTCCTCAGCACAAACCCAAACACAGCCTCACACCAGCTGCTGGGAAGAGAGTGAACTCTGTCCCAGCTGAAACTGGGATAATTCTTTTCTCCTTAATTCGGGGAGATAACTGTTGTCATTGGCTTGAAATAGTTTGACCCAAAATGTTTTTGAAAACCCAAGCTGTAAAAATTAGCATTTTGCAAAGACCTACATGTGTAAATTTGAAATGGAACGTGTGTGCATGTGTGCTAATGAGGCACACTTGCTTGTCTATACCAAATGAACAAGAACTTATATTAACCAAATTCATTTAGAGTTGAGGGTTGGTCTCATAAATGAGGCACCTGACTTGGTCTGGAAAATGAAGTATTAGTTATGTTTTATCAAAGAGTCAGGAAAGTTTAGTTGCAGTGTTTGTTAAATTTTGGTTGTAAAACAGAAAGAAAGGAAGGGAAAGCAGAGGGAATGAAGTGTTTCTCTGCTTCAGGAAGAATGCAGGCAGATTTTCTCCAGTGAATTAAATAAGGGCTACCAGTCAGCTTTCTGGTAAGTTTGCTACATTGAGAACATCTGCCAAATTGCACTGAAAAGGTCACATCTGTTTATCTGGGAGCAGGATATGTTTTGAAATTGATTGAAAAGAATGGCACAGGCCAAGTGACAATGCAATAAGGCTGCCCTGAGCAAAGCTGATGCGGAAATAAACACAATTTCGAGAAGCTCTATCAGGAATGAACAGTCTGGGTGAACCCACGTGTACAGGGTTTCAAGTCTCTAAGGAATCTCTGAATCTTTATTACTCAGGAAGCAAACAGATTAAGACTGAAAGCTCCCAGTTTGAACCAGACTGGGCAGCCAGGTTCCTTCACTGGTAAAACCACTGGGAGCACTTCCAAGTCTGGGAGGGAAGAGCTGATACTTCAAATAATAATCAACTGTATTAATTGTATCAATCATAATAATCAACTTAATGCACNCTATTTTTTTTTCTTTTTTTTTTTTTTTTTTTTTTGGTGACTCAGTATAGCCCCCTTCAAGCAGAAGTGATCCAAGATATCTCTCTTAGAGCTCTTGTGGGGAGGTGAAAAGCATTATTTCTGCAATAACACCACTGTTAAATATTTCTGCTTCTCTGAGTGATGATAGGATAGTTAGAAGAGCTTTCTGTGTAGCCTCTCATTCTTCCAGGGACTCTGATATTCTAACATAACTACTTCTTCCCTCATCTAGCAGCAGTCATGAGCAGTTTACTATAATGATGAATGTGTTCCCAGTAAAAAATGGCATTATAAAAGCTGTAATCAAGGGTAAAAGTGTCTGTTATGGTGCTGAAGATTTTTTTCATGGTCAGTTCTTTACAGAGCAGTATTTTTGCATTTTACAAGCAGAAGGATGATTTTTGTAATGTGTCTCTCCCCCAGAGCTCCCTGTGAACTGAAAAATAAAATCAGTACTCTTTAGTGTTCCTGACATAACTGTGAGACATCAGGTTTCTGCAGAGCAGACAATTTTGTCAGTGATGCATGAGACAAAGCAGCATCTAGGCTGTTCTTTCAAGTTTTTATTTGGTCATAATGCTAACAGGTCATGGGACCTGTTTTTGTCATTAGTGGGAACAGATAGGAACTTTTTTTTATCTTTGGCCTGAGCGTTTCATAATCAAATGTTCCTTTAAAGCTGGGAAATTACATTAATGTCAGAAAAAAAGAAAAAGGAAGAATTTATCTCTTAGGCACTACCATATGTCTTTCCAGGTGGAAATACAACAGGGTGCAATAAGGCAAGGATGGTGAGGCACCCTGTTGTGCTGGGCTGTTGGAAAGCATATGGTGGAATAATATTCCAGCTCTAACTGTGAATTTTCCTTCTCTTGTCTTCCCTGGCAAATATGATCATTCTAATATATATTCAACTGTTCTGTTTGTGCCTAGGAATAGAGTGCTCCTTCATATTCAAAACTATGTATTAGATCAGGTCTCACTTCAGAGGGAACCCCAGAAGAAACAGAGAGGTATGAAAAATTTCCTCACTAGTTTTTAGAACCACCTTTATAATGTAGAAGAGGTTACAGATGCTGGGATTTCAATGGCCTTAATGGAGACTTCAGGGTGCTGAAATTCCAGGAGAAGGAATCTTTCCCTGTCTTCAAGCAGTAGCTGCTCCAAAGAAAAAACAATGCTGGTCCTCAGCCAATTTTTGTGCCCCTGTAGTAACGCTGAGCTGCAGTTGGCTTGGTCTCAGAGCTTCCTTCCTAGCCTTGGAGGTGACTGCGTGGAACGTATTGCATTTCAGAATTTATTGTTTAAGTTTCTCAGTGTGCTCTTTGGCGTGTGATGCTGCAGAAGTGTTTGCAAAACCTGAGTACCTATCATCCTGTTCTTCTGTGCTTTTTCTGAGGAAAAGACATCAATCTTGGGCACTTGGCAGTTTTGATATCAGAAGTCTGTGCAGGGCAGTTTGTCTGTAATCATAAGCAGTTTAACACTGGCTTCTATTCTGAAGCTGGAGGGGGTTTTATGTCTCCTAAAACATTATTATCTCTAGAGCTATTATCTCTAATGTAACTGTGCATTGTCCAATCCTTTTTAAAAATCCTGTTAGGCTTTTGACCTCTGTGATTTTTATCTGCACAAAATCCCTTAGAGCAAAATTAACCCCTTACAAAACTCTCTGTGCATATACCCCTGAGGCTGTTTCTACACCACAGGCTTTCTGCATCGTGGTGTTCAAAGGGTTAGAAACCTGAAGCTGTGACTGCCTGGGTGGCTGAAAGGAAGTTGTGGACACGTATTCTGGCAAGACTGTAATCTGTCAGCTTTGAAGTGTGGTTGTAGTAGAGCTGTGAGTAACAGGGTTGAAATACTGAATTATTCACTGCATTCCTCAAACTCGATGTGCCTCTCTCTTTCTTCTTTTGTTTTCTTGCCTTGCCATATCTCCTTTTTGCCCGTTATTCCCAGAAGCTGAAAATGCGATATAATGCAAGCTAACTCAAACTCACACACAACAGACACAAAATAAATGTTGAGGATTCTATTAGAAAGTGGAGTCTGAGTTGTGCAGCAAGTTTTGAGCATCACCCAATGTAACTTTGCAGTGGCACATAGAGCATTACGCAGACTGCTTATCTGAAGTGCTGTTGTTGACACCAGTATATACTGGTTGAACAAACTGGGCATCATCATAATTACTGTGTTCTTAGTCTGGATGAAATACTTTCTCTTATTTCACATATGTTGAGTGGAACAGAGTTGGCAACGTTTATGGGAATGTCATTTGTGACATTAATAGCAAAATGGCAGCATTATTTTGCTTTCCCAGCAAGAGCATGCTCTCTTAGCACTCTCCATCTGCTGAGTGTATAAATCGATTGTGTTGAGTATTTTATTGTTTTTCTCTGTGGTCAGAGTAGTGCTCAAAAACCAGAGCAAAAGAAGGCAGCAAGGTTTTCTAATGGTAACAGTGGACACTTTTAATCTGCTTTGCTTCCTTGAGGAATGTGTTTCTGTGAACAATCACTCTTGAGATACTTGGTTTGAACTTGCCAGTTCTCCTTCGTCCTCGAGATCTGCTGAAAATATTCTTCTCACTTTCTTTTTTACTGCCTTTTCTCTGGAAGGAGAAAAAATTCTGAAAAATTCAGAAATGTCACCTGAAGGAGTTTTAAATCCCTTGTGTCCATTTCCTGCTGGCCCACTCTTGTCTGGTGGTGGTGTTAAATAAGGGATGAAGTCATATTTCTGTAAGTGTTAAACACAGGGAAAAACATATGTAGCAAACTTTCACAATTCTGATAAAAACAGACTCTTTCATGAGAAATTTAAACAGAATGAGTTGCCCAGAGCTTGGGGAAAGCACTTTCTTAGTGGGAATGTCAAGTAAACTGATAAATTATGACAGAATTACAGAGATAGTAAATTGTACTAGAAATGGAGATCTACCTGGAGGCTTTTAGCAGGAGCAGAAGCTGCTTTGTGCTGTGTGTTAAACAGTAGCAGGCAGGCCTGGCCTCAATTAGCTATTAATCTCATAGCTCAGATTATGCAAATTTTAACCTATTTTGGGTTACCACTATACTTAGGTGAGTGGCCCCAAACAGGTCAGTGTTTGAGTCAAATTACACGAGACAGTTTGCAGGATTAACCTGTAGATTCAGTGTTTAACTCAAAATTATGCAGGAAAGAAAACTTCTACCTCTTTTTTTTTTGCTTTTCAGGTTTTGCTTTTTCCTGGTTTCAACTNCTGTCCAGAAGGGCTCTCTCTCTCTCTGGGTTGCTCTTGTCTCTCTGGGTTGTCTCCCTCTCACCATCATCTCACTCTCTCAGTTGGCTCTTGGTCTGTTGGACTCTTGGGCTCTTATTTTTTCCAGGCTTGCAGTTTCGGGACTCTTTGTACTCCAGCATCATTATCTGGGAATGGGCTGAGCCTTGGTCATCGGGTGGTGAGCAGTTACAGGTGGAGGGGGGAACCTGTCCTTGAATTGCTGGAACTGGGTGGAGCTCCAAAACTCCGGCAACAATTGAGGGGCAACACAGCATAAGAAGTTTTTGAGAAAGGGGATAAAATAATCCAGATCCTCCTGAGAGCTGCTTTTGCCTTAAAATAAAGTCAAGGGACCCACACAAGAGATTCAGTGTTTAGGAATAAAATGGCAACACAGATGTGATCAGATCCCAATGGATATGATTAATAAAATAATACCTATGTCATCACCAACTAAGAACAAGGAAACCAAAGCCCTCTTTGGTGTTGTGGGTTTCTGGAGAATGCATAGTTCTACATAGAAACTGATTGCTTCTTTTAGACACAAAAATAAAACTTGGTAGTAGAAATGCTCCTTAGAGAAATGTTATTGACCCCAGAGGATTTTGGTGCCACTGGAGCAACTGAAGAGCTATTCCCAACAAAGACAAGGATTTAACTCAAGAAAGAGGCTTCCCCCAACACAACCAGCTGCTTTTTGTCACAAAAAAAAAGAGAAGAAGAGCTGGAAAAGAAATGAGACATAAAGTGCAGAATGAATAAAACTGCTGCTTCCCTACAAACATCCCTTGTCAAGTCTGGAGCATAGGAGGGCTTTCCAGTTTATAATGCAGAGCCCAGGAAGGGCGTGGGTTTTGTGGGCTGGGCTGAAATTTAACATCAGGAGGAAACTGAAACCCAGCATTGGTGGAAGCTCTCTGTGATGCAGAGGTGAAGGCTGGATCTGGCTTGATGTTTGGGGAGGTGAAAGAGGGAACAACCCTGCGATTCAGAGTGAAGGAAGCAGGAGTCCGTGAGTGCAAGTGTAAGAAAAACAGAGAGAAAGGGGCAATCTGGCATAACAGGAGGGCAGCCACAACATGTGTAGAAGGTAAATAAGGAATCACAGTAAAATAGAAGGGGCAATTTGATTGGAAAATGTCTGGTTGCTGCTGCTCTCCTGGTCTGGTCGGATTTCTTACAGATGGTATGTGGTACTCTCTACAGCACATTTCTGATATGTTTATGCAAACCTTCACAGGAAATCTAGCTCCATAGTGTTCTGTATTAACCTAAAAGCTTTGTTAAAAATTGGGAATCAACTCCAACCACAAAATAATTCGTTTTCAAATGGTGTTGTTTTTTTTTTTAAAGTAAAATACATTTGAATGGAAGAAAATGAGAGTTCAGAGGCAGGCATGGCACATCTGTAAGATGCATGTGTGTTACAGAAGGGGGATTTGCAAGCAAAATTAGCAGCAGAACTTCATGGGTGCTTTAGATTGTTTCCTTTAGATGTGTTAGCAAGCTGTTAACACCTGTACTGAACATAATTGTAAAAAAATCTTGGAGTATTTAACTCTACTAATAGTTTCATATGTTAAGAGAGTGTTGTGGAATTATAGAAGTAGGAACTAAAGAGGGATCCTAATGGAAACTGACTGTGTGATGAAGTGTAAGCAAATCATAAGTCAAATTAAGTCCTATTAAATCTGACTCAGGTCTGATTTGCCTCAACTTGACTTCTTTGGGGTTGCAGGGTGTTTTTTCCTGTACTACCTAAATAGTTTTTGAGCATTGTGCAGATGCTGCCAAGTTAATAAAAATAAAAAGTAGTAATTTGAGCACAGGAATGAGCTTTAGGGGTGAGTGATCAGGGAATTTGCTGAGGCTGCAGGTCATACGGGACCCCATTAAACTAAGTAGCAGAACAAATCATTCAGTGTGGATGAGAATGGGAGAAGAAAGGAACCTGTATTTTAGCATCTGACTCTACAAATGTGACATTGTCTCCACCCTTGAAGAAAGGAATTTAAGCTCTTATTTCCTGTTTCCAAGTAAATCTCTTATCTGGGATCTAGTATCCTCTGTCCACCAGTATGTTGAGAGGTTGCAATAATGAATCTTCCCATCTCATCTAGGTGAGGACTCACCTCTCTGATATTCCATGCTCTAATTACATGCAAGGTTTTTAAAGTGCTGAAACATCCCAGAAAAGAGAAAAAGCTAAAAGCCAAGATTTTAAAAAAATGGCAGACCAGGTCTTCCAAGATAAACTTCAGCAGAGAAAATGCAGCTTGTTTCATTTTACACTTGTTTCATGGGCAAAAAGTACTTAGCTATTCCCACAGGAATGCAGAAACTACAAATACAGCCTTCAGGAGTTGCAATTAATTGCTCTACAGGGGGATGATGCATCACCCATGTCCTGCTACAGTTTTGCTCTACAGAACTAAATGACTCTCCAGCGAGCAATTTGACCCTGTGTTATGCACAGTTTTGCACCCAGTCTCTGGGCAGGAGGCCAGGGTGCTTATGTACATAACCACCTTCTTGAAAAACTTTTTCACAGATAGATCAGAATGAGATATTCGATGGAGTAATTAGGTGTAGTATTTTAACTTAACAGCAACAAAACAACTTGATTTTCACTCAAAAATGATCAAAATTTTGTAATGGATGGGGCCAAAATAAGCTTGGCTTAGGATCAGTGTACAGAAGCACTTAAACCCATTTCTAGAATAATTCTAAAACTTCTAAAGCATGTGAATATGTGAATGTATCATGATTTTGAAAGACTGCAACTATTTTTGACTCTAGTATTTAAAGACTACAGGTATTTTTGACCACCAGTGTTGGTTTCCTCCAGACGTAAATTCTTATAAGTTGTTCAAAGAAAACATCTGCTTTTGCAGATTGATTTTATTCTTGGCTGTTATTTTATTTACTGTAATACTAACTTATTTTTAGAAGTCCACTTCATATTTCAGGCACATGCATATATTTCTAATGTATTGAAAAACAGCAGTGTTTTCCTGCCAGGAAAAAAGAGAAAATGGGAGTATTCAGTATTTGCATTTATATATCTCAAAGGATACAGAAGCACTTTGAAAATACTAAATTGCTCAAGATCTAGGGAATTTTCATTAAAAGGTCGTGTGATATTTCCAGGTCTATCACCAGCTACACTGAATGTGATGAAGGAGATGCAGACAGGAATCTCTGACCTCCAGGATTTGCATGGAAATGGAAACCTGGAAGAATTGAAAGGTGTCTTATTAAATAGTTCAGCTGTTAATTCTCTGACCCATAGACACGATATGCTACTGTCTGGTACCATAGATAGTATTGGTATAGGATTTAATTAAAATAATCCCTTTTTGTAGAATTCTGGGAATATAGGTTTGCTAATTTTACCTCCAGCTCCTTTCCAGATTTTGTTTGGAAAGTATTTTTTTAAATTGGGATACAGGAGGCTTATTAGGTCACTACAAGTGACAGAATAGGGATGTAATCACTGGGAAAGAGGGTGCCAGAGGAGGTGTTGCAGGTCAGGTGAATTGTTCGCATGGGACTCAGAGTCACAGACCAAGAAAATTACTTTTTATTGCATTTGCTCATCATCATCAGTTATTACCCTTGAACTCATTTATCAACTTTCTAACAATTCTCCAAAGAATTAGGATGCATTTGCCTTAAACAAAACTCCCAAGAGTGTGCTTCTTACTATTTGGGTATTAAGATGTGAAAAGGATTGTTGTAAAATATTTAAATTTATTGCTTATAACTGTCAGTAGAGTTTCTGTTACAAAAATTAGCTTTAATTTGTAGAAGAAAAATAGTTTAGTAGGTCTCTCTGTGTCTCACCAGGGAGGATGTCGACCCACTGAGGAGCTTTTATCACAGTTTTTTAAGAAGATAAAGAGAAGTACGACCTCAAAAGTGAAATCATACCCTGAAGTCTTTGCCCTTTAGTGCTAAGTTAGAAGAGTGTCTTTCTGTGTGACAGATTTAAACACTGACAGTACATCTGCGTTCTTAGTTACTTGTGTGGTTTTAGCAAAATGCCTCTTTTTGGTCGTATGACACTGGGCAAATCAGCATTTCCAATTTGTGAACTCAGTTAGATGTATCCTGACTTGAGATGTGAGAAGGAAGTAGCTGTTATCCTGTTTTTACTGGCAATGGGAGAACGATGTGCTCAGTTATCAGTTTGGTTTTGCTGCTGCTCCTGTCAATATCCCATAAGTGATTTTACATGTAAAAATTGTGTGTGATCATCTTTGTTGGAGGGACTGTGTGTTCGTATCCTGGCAAGCATTCATTATTTTGTAGTTCCCAAACTATTAACTATTTCCTCTTTTAAAGCAATTTCTTATTTTGCAATCATATTTATTTCACAGTTAATTTTAAAATTCTATTACTTTAATATTTCAATTCTGATATCTTTTTCAGTATTCTAGTAAGGAGCTTCTATCTATTAATATTCTTCCCTTGCTTAGGTCGCGTCGTTTACGACATTTCTGGAGTGCAACATTCTGATCTGAAAAGAAAAGCGAGTATCTTTCAGTGTTAGTGGATGTCTGTGTTTGAACTAATTGATGTAAAGACAATTATATATATATGTTAAGAACCTCCAGTTCAATGGATATCTAATTTTTGGAAATGAGACTACAATCAGTGGAATTTTCTTAGCATGGGCAGCTTCCTAGACCTGCAGCTGAGTGATACACTTCCCAGTTAGGCAGCTAATAATTAAAAAAACAGTTTCAAAGAGCAGATTCAAAGTACTGTATATATCTAACCCCTTTGCACATCAGTTGATCTATTTTGCAAGAAGTTTGTATTCTTTGATTGTTTTGCCAATCGATGGGGTGAGCACAAAGGGCACAGGAACCGAATTAAAGAAGTAAGTTATTTGTACTTACTTTTAAAGTGATAAAATAATGAGGAAAGTAATACAGTGAAAATAAATCAAAGCAAGATAATGTAAAGCAGCAAAATAATAAGCAAACTACTATAGCAAGCTTAAAATAAGGTAATGCACCTAATCATTACTACATGGAGTTAGCAATAGTGATTAAGAAAGATTCACCACCTACTCCCCTATTAATACGTTANTTCTTTTACTTCGAGGTTTATCTGTTTTTGACAAATGAGGCCACTGTTACACAATTAGTATCTTTCTGATGGCTAACCTTACACAGCAAGCGTTACAGCAACGCTCTAAAAGCGCTACAACAAAGCTTTTATAAACTGGCATATATTCACAAGGTAATACATTGCATATATGATCAATATTACACACATTAGATATATTGTTAGGTTGTGAGGTTCATCTAGAGGTCAACTTTGGTTCAGAGCCTCACTCCTCAAGCCCCAGTATTTCAATGATGAAACCCCAAAATATTGCTCTGTTATGTGTTGGAGTAATGCGCCGCTTTTAGTGGCCTGTGCTCTGGAATTAAAATCACCAGAATACCAAGAATGTTGTTTCCTGGAAAACAGTTTGAGCTCAGCAAAAGTGGCATGGCTCCTGTTGCTTTTCATCTAAGCTTTTGACATCTTTTAAGGCTTAAAACAGAATGAAAGGTATTATTAGGCAGGTAAATGAATCCTGCCTGCAGTGCTTTTCATTATCTGACAAAAAAAAATTGGGAGTGAAAGCAAATTGCTTGTGGTCCTAGACCTCAAAATTAATCCGATTTTCTAGCACACAGAGCAAATTAATTCTTACATGATTTTTTTTCACTATTGATTCATTTTTGGCAGCACTACGTAAATAGAGAGGGAAGAAAGTCTGTCCTGAGACAAATTACTAAAATTTTGTAGAACTTCAAAGCAAATTTTTGAAGTCGACTGCTGTGAGTGTTTGTTCAAACATTACAAGAGGCTGCTAGGAGAGGCTGTGGAATCTCCATCCTTGAAGATACTCAGAACTTCATTGCAGAAGGCCCCGAACAAGCAGTCATGGCCTTGTTCTGAGTGGCACAATGGACTAGAGGACCTCCAGAAGTTCCAGACTTCATAAATTAATTTGTGATTGCATGAGGTTACTGAAATCCTCAGACCTACTATTCTCAAACCATCAGCATCAGGGATTGAAATGGCCAGTCATTTTTTCCAGTCATATTTTGCTCTCAGCTTCACTGTCGTCCTGTGTACTTGTGGAAGTAGGATTCAGAACATAATTTGGATCTCTTTTTGACTGCAAAGCAAATGAAAAATTGCATTTGACTCTCTTGTTGTGCAAGCTGGTTAGTTTTCCTTCTGGACATTCACTAGTCTGTGATACCCTCCCCCCCCCCCCAGTTTTTAAGTGTTTTAATATGTGTTTTAAAATGTGTTTTCAATGTGCTTTTAAGAGATCTAGTCATTGATCCTGACCTAGTCCTGTTGGAGCCATTCTGTAGGATCGGGGATTTTTCAGTTTGGCTGGTTCATGCCTTTTACCAGGTGCCTCTGACCTCCAGGTACTCTCCTGGCTTCTTACACCTACTCCCTCAGAATTTTCCTTAATCACAGCAGGAGAGATCATGCTGGGCTTCTAGCTTAAACCCTTCTGAGGACAAACAGGATCGCAGGCAGTGGCACGCATGCCAAGTGACACAATTTCCTCATCACTGTCTTTAGCTACAGGGAAGCTACATCTCTTTGCTAACTAACCCGTGTGGTGATGCTCACCAGCCGTTCTGGGTCGGATTAACTCTTTCCTTGAGGCTGGAAGGAGCTGCCGAAGTGTCAAGAGAGCCTGAGTCCTGCCTGCCTATCTTTTCTCCCACTAGCTTGGCTCTATTTTTGCTTTTTTTGGCATGTGATAAGTGACTCTCCTGACTCTGAGAAACAGCTGTTACCCTCTGATGTTAGGGCAACACTTGAGCAATAGCTGAAATCAGAGGCTCTAGGTTGCTGTGTGAGGGTTTTTTTAAATCAGTTGATGAATCATGTGTCTGTTATCTTTGCTGGGAAGGAACAAATCATAATAACATGCCATAACCAGTGTTAGCCATTGCATAACCACACTAAAAAAAGTTTGCCTGGCTGGAGCTGGCAGTTCTGGTCCTGTCTGTGTGTGGACAATGTGAAACATGCTGCTGGCTGCACCACAGTAGAGCTTTCCAGTGGGTAAGGACCCTCATAATCAGAGGGTTGTTCTGAAGATATTTGGATGAATTCTTCATCTGCTCTCACTAGGTGGTATTTCCTTTATCATTAGAGATCCTTGCTTTTTCAAGAGTTTATTTATTCCTTTTCAGTTAATGGCTGGAGAATTAAAAAATAAAATTCACATCTCATTAATCTATTGTAATTTTGAGAACTCATTCTCTGAAACTCATGGTTATTATTTTGCCTGAATCTCACACTGTAAAATATAGAAGAGTTTGTGTCCTTCAGAGTGACCTTAAATGACAGTAGCACATAGAAAGTGCTCAGATGCTGCAAGCAACCTTCTGCTGGATTAATGGCCAGCAAAATCTGCTGAAGATGCCTGGAGCTTTCTAGCATCGCTGTTTTGATTTTGTACAGAATTGCCCACAAGCAGCTACACACATCCAGCAAAGCCTACATCAGCCACAGCATCCGCTGTCAGGCCTGTGCATCTGCATGTCCCTCCCCAGCAGCTTCCCAGCTGAGGCAAACCGAGGCCAACCGCTTCTCCCAAGGTTACACAGTGAGGCAGTAACTCTCCTGTGCTTAAAATCCCCACATCTCTACATGGCTCCTAGGCTTTTTGTCCTGGCCACTTGGCGTGACATATCTTTATCCTCCTGCTTCCTTGAACAGACTGGTTTTGTTTTAAAATCAGCCTGTGTTGTGCAAAAATAGAAACGTGATACTATGTGTTCAAAAGATTTCAGCTTGAGGATGCCACAAGTCACTTATTCAGGCCATCATTTTGCAAACACTTTCAGTTGACAAAAGCCAGCACAACTGCTGAAAGAATCTGTTCCTCTCACCCCTTCATCTCCAGCTTCGCTCCTATGTAGCATCCCCCTCTCCTATTTTTTTGGGATTTTTCGTGTAGTTGCTTGTGCAATCTGGACTGGGAAGCTGATCCATATGAAAAATAGCTTTTAAATTCTTTCTCTGCTAGGTTTTTTCTAAACTGGATTGCCTCTCTGATAGTAGTGACACATCCGTGCGAACGCTGATGCTGTAAAAAGGAAGGAGCAGTACAACAGCAAAGACAGGTAGCTGAAATCAGGACAGTTTTTTCTGTTGGTAAAACCAGCTTAGGCCAGGTTGTAGTACTTACAATTTTTATTTTTTTTTTAAAATTAGGGCTTGTTAGACCAGATGTTGCACTTTCATTAAACAACTGCGCAGATGTAGGAGAGTCAACAAAACCCCGTTCTGTACCCAAAATGATATTATTTAGTCTCTTCCAGAGTCAGGAGATGTTGTGTTGCCCCAGGACAACATGCAAGTAGTAACACAGTGCACAGACCAGGCTGTGGACGCAAAAGATATGAAGGGAGGAGAAAAGACCTTTGACAGCCTCCCCAGGCTGGGAGACAGAGGTCAGAGAGGGGAAGGGAGCTGTTGTACTTTAGATGTTCAACTTGTCAGAATTTGTTTAGTGAAAAACCAGAAATGTTTCCCAAAGCTCCTTTTCTGGGCTCTGGGTGCATCTGTTCTATGTTCAGAAAAGGAGCTAAAACAACACAAGAGGGAAAAAAGTTAACTCCTGAGCATCAGACATAGAGAGGGAACGATATCCTCTCCTTGCTATCAAATTCTAACTGTGAGAGTGAAATACTAGGGCTTGAGCAGTGAGGCACTGAACCAAAGTTGACCTCTAGATGAACCTCACAACCTAACAATATATCTAATGTGTGTAATATTGATCATATATGCAATGTATTACCTTGTGAATATATGCCAGTTTAGAAAAGCTTTGTTGTAGTGCTTTTAGAACGTTGCTGTAAGGCTTGCTGTGTAAGGTTAGCCAGCAGAAAGATACTAATTGTGTAACAGTGGCCTCATTTGTCAAAAACAGATAAACCTCGAAGTAAAAGAATGTGACAAAGTCGTGACAGACATTGCTGAGAGATACATAATCACGATTAACAAATTCTTTTGTTCTTGTTCTCTTCCCTCTTCTGCTCTTGCCAAGCTCAACATGGAAGCTAACAAGGAACAAACCACACAGGATTTTTTTTTTTTCAGTTTAAATTATAAAGTTGTTTATTCACCTGTATAAAAGCAGGGACCATTTGCAGGGAAATTTGGAAGCCTCCTCTATACGGTGGATGCACTGTATAGAAATCTCCTAATTGCTGGGAAAGGTTTTCCAAATCCTCACTGCAACCGTGCTCCCCAGCGACTGCAGATCTGGATGATGGTAACGTACTATTAGGGCAATAGGTTGTGGATCTTTCTTAATCACTGTTGCTAACTCTATGTAATAATGATTAGGTGGCTTATCTTATTTTATGCTTGCTATAGTAGTTTCCCTATTATTTTGCTACTTTACCTTATCTTGCTTTAATTTATTTTCACTGTATTATTTTCCTCATTATTTTATCACTTTAAAGATAAGTAAAAATAAGCTTACTCTTTAATCTGGTGCCTGTGTCCTTTGTGATAACCCCATCGATTGGCAAAACAGAGGGGTGCAATATTCAACCTTTAGCCCACCCCAAAAGAGTTGGGCACAAAGAGGTTCTTGGTTTCACGTTCGGGAGGTTATCATGGATCCTCTGGAATGTCTTATACCCACCTGTAGCCGGCCAGCGGAGTTCTCTTAGTTGGCGCGAGGAGCCCTTAGCAGTCAGCGTGTGAAATTCTTGGACACCACCCAGACGAGCCAATTATGATGAAAGTGAAAGCCATTTATTGTGTGTTGCGCACTTGCTTTTATACTAAACTCTTTCAGGTTTGGCAGCTGCTAATTGGATACAATAAGTTTAAATTCTTAACAACAAAGTTACTATTGGCTATTCTAGATCCTGGGAAAGTAATTTTTGCACTTATGAGAGCACAACTTCTAAGTCAACTTAGTTGTGCTAATACATTTCTCTCAGTTCCTCCTTATCTTCCTCATGTCTTGTATAATTAGATACCTCTGCACATCTGGTTATTTTTCTTCTTTCCCAGGATCCTCAGTTAGTATCATAGTTAAAATTCTACTTCAGCATGAAGTGTCCCTACACCCACCTCAGTGCCTGTTATACCCGTGTAGCTCATCTTTAACAAAAGCAGGATTTTCAGGTGGAAATGCAGATTTTTAGCAGTGATAGCTTGGTTGGGACCAATGAAGGTCCCAATTAACTTCCCTCTTACTTGTCACCAAGCATCTGTAAAAGACTGGAGCCCAAGCAAAATGAGTCAAGTTGTGTGGGGTCTGAGGAACCAACAAAGCCTTTGACAAGGTCTGGATAAGGAATTGGCTGGATGGCCTCACTGAAAGATTTGTGGTCAATGGCTCATTGTCCAAGTGGAGACAGGTGACAAGTGCCATTCCGCAGGGATCGGTACTGGGACCAGTGTTGTTTAACATCTTTGTTGGAGACATGGACAGTGGGATGGAGTGCACCCTCAGCAAGTTTGCTGATGACACCAAGCTGTGTGGTGTGGTGGACACGCTGGAGGGAAGGGATGCCATCCAGAGGGACCTTGACAGGCTGGAGAGGTGGGCCCATGCAAACCTCATGAAATTTAACAAAGCCAAGTGCAAGGTCCTGCACGTGGGTCGAGGCAATCCCAAGCACAAATACAGGCTGGGCAGAGAATGGATAGAGAGCAGCTCTGAGGAGAAGGACTTGGGGGTATTGGTGGATGAGAAGCTCAACATGAGCCGGCAGTGTGCACTTGCAGCACAGAAAGCCAACCGTGTGCTGGGCTGCATCAAGAGAAGCATTAGCAGCAGGTCAAGGGAGGTGATTCTCCCCCTCTACTCTGCTCTCGTGAGACCCCACCTGCAGTACTGTGTTCAGATGTGGGGCCCCCAACATAAAAAAGACCTGGACCTGTTGGAGAGAGTCTGGAAGGGAGCCACAAAATTAATTGGAGGGCTGGAGCACCTCCCCTATGAGGACAGGCTGAAAGAGTTGGGGTTGTTCAGCCTGGAGACAAGAAAGGTCCAGGGAGACCTTATAGTGGACTTCCAGTGCTGAAAGGGGGCCTACAGGAGAGATGGGGGAAGAAGTATCAGATGGTGTAGTGGCAGGACGAGGGGTAGCAGTTTTAAGCTGAAAGAGGCCAGTTTTAGACTAGATATTAGGAAGAAATGTTTTCCTGTGCGGGTGGTGAGGCAGTGGCCCAGGTTGCCCAGAGAAGCTGTGGATGCCCCATCCCTGGAGGGGTTCAAGGCCAGGCTGGATGAGGCTTTGAGCAACCTGGGCTGGTGGGAGGTGTCCCTGCCCATGGCAGGGGGGTTGGAACTTGATGATCTTTAAGGTCCTTTCCAACCCAAACCATTCTATGATTTGATGATTCTATGAAACAGGAATGGGAGTAGGGAAAACATGACAACATCACTTGGAGCCAAGCAAAACCTCTTCTGCATGTCAACTAAAGAACACAATCTCTCTTCTATGTTTGCTGCCAATTGTAGTTGATTAATCAGCTTGCTGTGGGGGTGTTTTCTTTCACTCCATTCCTAACAGCATATTTTTCCATAAGTGATCTTAATCTTGTTGCACATAATTTATTGCTTGTAAGATCATGACTTCTCCAAAAAGTTGCATTATTTTGCCTTCAGAAACAAAACAAATTCTTGTTGGAAAGCCATAAATACCTTTTCAAGATTTCAGCCCCACAAAGGTATTTTTCTTTTAAAAATAGTCATTGTGTGTGTGTCCCACCTCCAAAACAGGGGGGTGGGAGTTAGGTTGGTTTTGATCCTGTGGAGTTGATTGAATTTTTCATGCTGGATTTTATTAGATAGTTTCAAAACCAGGTAGCATTTTTGTGCCATCCACCTGTTTCCAATATCTCCCCCACCTCCATAAAGACAGCTGCAGCAGAAGGTTCTCTTCACTCTGGGGAAAACACATTTTATAATAACTTCCCATCCCCCAGGAAGGTGGGATCAAGCTGAAGCAGCTGCAGTCCGGGTCCCATAAGCAATATTACAAAAAAGTACAATTAAAACAATTAGTTAATGCCTTTTAATTTTTTACCTGACATGGTGACAAATAGGGGAAAAAAAGACTTGAAATAGCTGTTCTACATATCAGCCCAATATGGCATTGGATGCTTAAAATACTAGGGCCTGAGCAGTGAGGCCTTGAACAAAATTTGATCTCTAGATGAACCTCACAACTAACAATGTATCTGACATTTGTAATATTGATCACAACTGCAATATATTACCTTATTAATATATGCCAGTTTATAAAAACATTGTTGTAATGCTTCTAGAGCATTGCTGTGACACTCGCTGTGTACGGTCAGTCAGCAGAAAGATACTAGTTGTGTAACAGTGTCCAAAATTAAGCACGCATGTGCCCTATCACCACAGATGGCAAAAGAAAGTGGCAAGTCATGATAAGCTTTGTTGAGAGATACATGACCAAGATTAGTAGATTCTTTTGTTCTTGTTATCTCCCCTCCAGGCCCCAGCCAGGCTTGAGATGGAAGTTAACAAGGAGAAAACCACACCAAATGTTTTTCATAGTTTAAGACAGAAAGTTGTTTATTCACCTGTATAAAAGCATGGAAGGTTTGCAGGGAAATTTGGAAGCCTCATCTATACGGTGGATACACTGTATAGAGATTTCCCAATTGCTGGGAAGGGTTCTCCAAATCCTCGCTGCAACTGGGCTCCCCAGTGACTGCAGATCTGGATGACGGTAACGTACTATTAGGGCAATACGTGGTGGATCTTTCTTAATCACTGTTGCTAACTCTGTGTAGTAATGATTAGGTGCATTACCGTACTTTCTGCTTGCTGTAGTAGTTTGCTTATTGTTTTGCTGCTTTACCTTATCTTGCTTTGATTTATTTTCACTGTATTATTTTCTTCATTATTTTATCACTTTAAACATAAGTAAAAATAAACTTACTTCCTTAATGTGGTGCCTGTGGCCTTTGTGCTAACCCCGTCAATTGGCAAAGCAATGCTTTCCAGGGTAGCTCCAAGCTTTCCCTAGGAGTTTAAAAGAGCTTGTCTTTAGTCTTTAAGTCTTCAGAAGACTTTAATCTTTAAAAGGCTTTAAAAGAGCGATGAAAGATCTCTATTACAGATGGTAATGGGGATAGGTTAAGGACATTTGCACGGTAGATTTTGCTCTGAGAACAAAAAAAAAAAAAAGAGAGTCTGAATTGATGATAAAATTATTTTTATTCTGATTCCTCCCTTGGAAATCAGGATTGCCTCCCATTGATTTAAGCATGTACTGGCTTAGGTTCTGATTAAGCAAAAATGAAGAATTTACCCAATGATTCAACTTTATGGGGGATGTACTAATGAGAAATACACGGCCAAATACATCCCTGGAACAACTCAGTGAAATCTGGCATTTACCTCATTGTTAGTTGCTTGTTGTTCAAGTGTTTCTCTTCTAACCTTCAAATGGTGCAGCAAGTGAAGATTTCTTTTGTAGACATTTTAATTTATTTTCCTGAAGCAGTGTGTGTACCAGCAACTGTAGCCCTATTAAACTGGATTTGTTGTTGCCATAGCAGGTTGTATTTAGTCTGCAGCCAAGTGAGATGACCGAAGGGTGAAATGTAACCTAAAAACCAGGACAGATTCTCTTAACAATCCTTTGCTTCCCTGTTTTCACTCTCACATGTCATCCAGTGACCAAATTATGCAAACATGAGTATTTTTTTCATTTTATATTCCTCTCGCTGTTCCCTGCTGTCCCTTTGGGGAAACCTGGAGGTCAGCAAAGGGCATGAAAATAGGGGAATGTTGAATAATAAATGCTTCAGGTCATGCAAGCTGTTCCTATCTCTCACCTTCCTAATGGATAATTACAGAATAGCCTACATGAGGAAGATCTGAGTGGCTCACAGACTGATTTAGGGGTCTTAGTACGCAATCCGTGAAGCTGTCAATGCTCCATGGGTCATCAAAGAGGTTTTTGAATCTCAGTAAGCACTTGGCCATGTGGCAGGGACTTCCAAAAGCTGTGTGCTGTATAACTGGGCATTTCCTTTTAATAGTTTCTAATTATTTAATTTTTGTTGCTTTTTAAATTCTTTCAGTTCTAGGAGAAATTATATTTAAAGTATTTGATTTTCTTCTATTGTCTGGAAATGTAACTTTACCCCCCTCTCGTCCCCCCAGACATTTTTGAATGTTACTGGGAGGAAGAAACATCATTCCTTTTGACTGTCAGAGGAAGGTTAATAGCAGAAGTGGGAAGAAGGGTTTGCAAAGGGAGCGCTAGTCATGTGGACAGAATGCCAGCAGCAAAGCTGGCACATGTTGTTTCATTCGCATGAAAGTATGTTTTATTCATTTGTTGATGATCATCTGCAGTAGCTATGAGAGAGTAAAAAAAAGAAGAGTACCAGAGTAATACTGGAAATCTAGGTGAAATTCCGTAGTTTTGTCCCCCTTCAATGGCAGGTGACTGCAGGAAATGGAATTTTCAGTGACAGTTTCACTGGAATTAATATACACTTTCAGTGGATTAAATATTAAGGGGGGAACACTCGTAGCTCACATCCTTATGTTATTTAGTTGGTGTTAATTTTGATTTGTTTTCATGCCTTTTTCACACTTGGCCCTCTCACCAGTGTTTAAGCATCAACCATGCAACTGAACTGGTCATCCCAAGCTCCCGTTATAGCCAGGAAGAAGACTTTTTTAGGATGTGATTCATATGACACAGTTTAGAAATTTACTTTAGGATGGAAAGAACTCATAGTCTCCACAGAGTATGTTGACTAAATCTCAGCTAACTGCACAGGGGGTTTTGGTGGGCTGTAGGCACATGTATTTATGGTGAGAGTCAGAATTAATGGCTTTCCTGTATATTTTAGGGAAGGGTGATATGCTGGTTCCAGGCAGAAGCTGCTGAATTCATGTATTTAACATTCAAAGTTAAGCTCTGCTCTGTGTAGGGCCGGTCAGAGCTTGCATGGATTTACCAGCTGTGTGGCCCAGAGCAAGATATCTATTCCTGTGAAGCTGGATGACCATCAAAACTAAGAACATTTGCCACAGTACAATCTTTATTGCGAAAACACTGATTTTTTGCAGTGCCAGCCAATTCCTCTGCTTCATCAAGTGGAAGGAGCAATGATGGGGGGAAAAAAAAAGGAGAATTTGGTGTGATTATTGCCCCTTTTATCAGGCAAATATTTTGTCTGTGATTCCAACAGAGGTGAATTCACAATATTCTCGTCTGCCAGCTACTCTCAGGGACTGAAGGGATCCACAAGCAGTACTAGTTATGATATTTATTATCCCATTGGGGAAGAGTTTTCATTGTCAATTAGCCAACTCATGGACTTGTGAAACTTCCAGTGTCAATCTGGCACCGTGGTTCATTTTCTGAAGTGCTGCATGGATTGCAAAAGAGGAATACTGATTTGGCTGTTCCTGTGTTATCTGCATCTGTGAAATGGGAACCAAGGTAACATCACAAAATGAAGAACCAAAATGCAGATACAATATTTAATGTTAAACTGATTGTGAAAAAAAAGCAACTGTCCAATGTAGAATATCTTCAGTGGTGACTTTTTAGTGTTTAAATTCCAACATACTGAATCACAACTGAAAATCAGATGCGTTGAAGAATACGTTTGTAAACTCAGAGCCCAAACAACTGTATTTTTACTGTGCTTGAGCCCCAGATTTGTCTTCCTCCTTTACCCAAGTCCAAAGCCTTACCATCTCACTGCCAGTAGCTATTTTGTTGCTGATGTTCACTCATGTGGATCTCATTTATTGTCATTTGATAGAAACGAAAAATGCAGTGCAGAAAATGCTTTACCAAGAGTAATTTGTTCCCAGCAAGACCTTTTTACCTACACAGTAAAGTGAAAGCATCAAAGTGCTAGGAGTGGTTTTTAAAAATAAACTGCCCTGATGCTAAAATAAACTTTAATTGATTGAGAATTGCACAGAGCCTGACAATCTGAACAATTTATTATTATTTTTCCTTTCAAGCTTCAGCTTCATGTGATTTAAAGTGACTGAATTACTGTTCCCACGTACCTTCCTACCCACACTGCATGAAAAAAACACCACATGCACAAACTACTTAGCTCCAGAGGAGCTGCTGGATACACCTGGAAGAACAGAAAAAAAGCTGATTGAAAGTGAAGTTGAAATAAAGGGGATGATGATGGGAATGTTCTGCAAAAAAACCTCTTTTCTGGCTAAATGCCATGATGTGCTTCCCTTTCCTCAGAGGAGGGCTCTTCTGGGGATGTCTCTCCCTGTCAAAGCAATTTTTTAAATTCATGCTTGTAGAGCATTGGATCCCATAAGCCAGATGCTGTTGCAGCTCCCTGTGTTGGAGATTAATAACAGACTGTGGATAAACTACCGCTCTGCCTTCCCCATTTCAGATTTTTAAAGAAAAAACACAACCCAGTGGCTGTTCTTGGCTATTTAAATAAATAGCCTGTTGCAAAAGATCAACACCACCACCAAAGACTGTTGATAAATGAGTAAAACTTTCTTTCTGATGGAAGGGAGGCCATACTGGTGGCCCTACGCTAGAGAGACGTAAGCACTGGAAGTAGGTGGAATATAGCAAATGTCAGTGGGATCAGTTATGGATTTTCTTCTTGGCAGTGGAAGGAGGATGGAAGTCTGGTCAGACATTCGTTAGTGATAATAATTGAATCATTGAATCATAGAACCACCCATGGTTTGGGTTGGAAGGGACCTTCAAGATCATCCAGTTCCAACCCCCTGCCGTGGGCAGGGACACCTTCCACTAGCCCAGGTTGCTCAAAGCCTCATTCAGCCTGGCCTGGAACCTCTCCAGGGGTGGGGCATAACAAATGATACTTTTAAAAGTATGTCAGCCGTGCTCATGGTGTGTTTGTGTTTGTGTGTGCAAGCAGGGAAAGCACGGATCACTACCCTCAGCCTGGGGAGTATTTTCACACTAGTACCAGTATAACAGAGCCCACGGGTAGTGCAATTTCCCCAAGATTTGTGCTTTGTTCAGGTCAGAACAAGTCCCAAGCCTGCCTCAAGCTTCACTTGAGTTTAAGATCTCACTGTAGGCCCTTACCTGAATTGTAGCTCTGGACAAGGGACCTCAGCCAAGAGCCAAACAAGGATTTTCATTTAACTCTTGGAATTTCAAGAGGAGAAAGATGCTTAAATACCCTTGTGGTTGCAGCCCTGCGTATCCCTGCCCATGTCAGCACTCTCACACAGATAAGCGTGACCCAGGAATTCACAGCAGATCGCAGATCCAAAGGAAAGAATTTGAAAAGGTCGCCAGTTTTATTAATAGCTATCTCTGTAACCCCATGCAGGTCAGATCGGACACTGTGCAGAGCTTAAAAGCTGAATCCACACTGTTGTAGTAGGGGCAGAAGTCGGTGCCTAGTCACAGAACTGTATGGTTAAACATTTCTTTATTTAGGGTTTGTTGTCAAGATTTCTGGTGAGCACTTCCACAGTGCCAGAAGAGCAAAATAAAATGTATTTCAGGAAGAGTGGGGATTTTTGAAGACTGCAAAAGTCAGCTGTCTTTTTTTTTTCTTATTTTAATTTTTGTCATGGTCTGGCATGGACTATGTTTATATGCTGTATTATAGGAATATTTTAGTATCTCAAATTACCATTTTTATTATTGCTGTAAAAAGTGTTGTTAAAATAGTGAAATGTTTATTAATCGGGTTTTTCAGCATTAGATAACATGATCCTTATGTTGACCAAAATATTTGTTCATTGTAGTGTTAATACTAGAATATTTTCAAGGAAAAGAGATGTCAAAACATTCAACTGCCATTAAACTTGTAAAGCGAGTGCCGCTGACTCCAGCGCTTTTCAGGTTTTCACCAGAAGGTTTTAGGTTTGGTTTTTATGAACTAGGTGGGAGTTACGACTTCCTTGGGAGAGGCATGATCAAGTTCCTATTCTGAGAGTGAATGTTGGCCATGGAAACCCTTTGACTATTCCATGGTTCTGCCAACATCTCAGTCCTGTTGATTTGATGCTAAATCCAGGGCTCCCATTAAATGCTCCAAAATCAAACTAATGCTTTTAACAGATGATTCCTTTGAAAGCAATTTAATCCTGTTTCTTTTTCCATGCAGAGAAACTGAGCTTCCATTGTTCTCTATTATTTGCAGAGTTGCTGTGAGCCTGTAGAGGATCATAACAATCACACTAAACTTTCTGTATTTTCTAGGAGTCTGGAAATGGGAAATGCCACTGGGGAAGTGAAGCTGCCCCTAGCATTGAGCCAGCTCAGTTTTGCATTTTGCTATACATTTGCTATACGAAAGGAACTGTTAATGGTAAATGTGGAGCACTATAATCATGGCTAGAGGAAGACTTTGCTTCTTTTCCAATGTAGATGGTGTCAGCAGTGTACAAAAGGGATATTTTATGCATCGAGGTAATTTCTTCTCCAGTGCCTATGTGACCTGTAACTGGAAGGAAACTGGTCATGATTCGGTAGATGATTGCAATGAGTTTACCCTTGGCTGGAGCCAACCCCACAGAACCTGTTCGCTCACCCTCCCCCTCCTGGGGATGGGGGAGAGAATTAAAAAGGTTAAGGGAAAAAAGGACTTGTGGGTTGACGTAAGAACAATTTAATAACTAAACAACAATAATAATGAAAATAACACTATATACAAATATACAAATGAGTGATACACAGTGATACTGCCCCCCGACGCGATGACCAAGGCTCAGCCTGTTATCGGCTAATGATCCCAGAGCAGGGAGGGTCCTGAAATCGCACTACCAGAATGGAGATAACAGCCCAAGTGTTGCAGACCAAGGGCTGACCAAGGGAGGAAGAAGTCCTTGGGAGAGGGACCATCCTGAGAGAGCTGACTTGGAAAGAGAACTGACCTGGAACAAAAGGAATGAGCTTCTGGAGAGTCCTCACCTATATACTGGGCATGATGTGTATGTTATGGAATAGATTATTGGCCACTGTGGGTCTCAGTCCTGAACCTAAGATCAAACTAGGCTAGTAACTGGGGCTGTGCTCCCTCCCAGCTTCTCCTGAACCTGCGAACAGCAGAGAAGCTGAAAGACCTTGAATATCCTGGCAACAACTGTAAACGTCACTTCTTATCAGCTTTCTTCTGTGCACAAATCCAAAACACAGACTCTTGCTAGCTACTATGAAGAAAGTTAACTCTGTCTCAGCTTAACCCAGGGCAATGATATAATGTATATCCTCCATACAGACCGTATTCTGTCTTCAGGATGCTTCCTCTAATTCAGGCAGCTCCACAGGTAGGAGGCTTGGTGCCAACGTAGGAGTTCTCATCTCCTCGTGGCTTAGCCCAACTCAGGAGGAACTAAATGTTTACAACTTACCTCAATCCTTTCAGCTTCCTTTAATATCCCAGATTTGTGGCAGTGATGGGGGGCTAGACATTGTGTTAACCATGAGATTATGCAAATAAATTCATGTTCTGTATCTGCAAAAGAATTAATATTGATAAGCATATGTTTACGAGTTTCGTATTCAGCAAAACCTTCCAGGCGCATACCTACTCTGCCAGTGCTTTGCGAGATCGTGGATCTAGCAGTTGACACAGGCATTGTAGAAACTGTAAATAGACTTGGTTTAATTTTAATTTAGGGGGAAAAAAAGGATACTAGAATGAGATATAAAAAGTGTTCTACTAAAATGTTTTGCAGCCCGTAGTATTTTGTGATGCTGTGTGTGAGGTTCTTCAATCTGCTTGACAGTCGTGAAGAGGAGTGGAGAGTGGCTGAGCAGGCAGGGAGAGAAAAAAATCCTGAAAGGGAACGTGAGGCATGTTTAGCTTGAGTCTGAACCTGTACAATACTGTGAGTTGAATATGTTCAGTTATGCATACCATGATTTAAACAACCAACAGACAGATCCTGCTAGCCGAGACGTGAAATGCCCTTCCTTTCAGATGAAATTAAAGTGCATAATCAGTCAAATACTGATTCAGATGACAAGTTCAGTGAAAAGTACTTAAGGAAATTCCCAATTAGATCTGCTCATCAGAAATGATTTTTTTCTATTTCATTTGCATTGAAAAATAAACTGCAGCTTAGAAATAAGGGCTGTATATTGTCCTTTCAGCAGAGATGTGCATGTTCCCTGCATACGAGAAGTAGACGCTGAATCCTACCAGGTTTTATCCTTTTGCTAATTCAACTTTCCTTGTGTGGAGCTTCAGAAACGTGGTTTTGGTGGTTCACCAAAGTTTCTGTGTCTTTGAGATTCAATGTTAACTTTTTTTTTTTTTTTAAAAATTCACTTATGCTTCCTTTGAACTTAAGACCAAACAGTGAGCTCCCGTTGGAAGGCGTTACCGTTTGGAGCAGGTTCAAGATGGTGTTTGAGGGCTCAGAGTCTCACTGCTCAGGGTGGAGGAGTTGCTTCTGATGGTATTTATGAATCAGCTCACATACAACAAATAAAGGCCAACAACGTACAAGAGATTGCTTCTGACAGATTCATGTTGTGACAGACTATGAGCTATTTGCTTTTGCCACTTTTGCTTTAGCCTCTGAAGTCCGTACTCCAAGAAACAACACAGGAATACCCTTTCTGAGCTTGTGCATCTCATGCAGCTTATCCATCTCTCTCTCACCATCTCTGAAGAGGTATTTTAAGTAGCTGATATTAGTTAAGTGGTACTTGATCCTCTGATGATTGAAGAGATCTTATTTACTGAGTTCCCATGCTCTGACATGATGCTGACTGGAGTTTAGTGTCACTGGAGTCCCTCTGTGTTCCATTGCAGGGTCAATGCCTACACAGCCAGCAGTCAGTACTGTACACCGCACCTGAGCCCTGGTCATGCCCAGAAAATATTTGTCTGCAACACAATTTAATGTAATATCCTTTTCCCCAAGCCCTACTCAAACTCTGGAGGGGCTCTTTTGTTGCCCATTGCTTGTTTAAGTGCAGGCTGTAAAATCACTGAAAAAAATAAATTAATTTATTCTCTGCTGATGCTTTCAAGTAGGGTTGTAGTTGACAAGCCAAATTCTCAAAGGGCCCCTGGGAATGAGTGCTGGCATTGCTTATTCAGCCTTTTTACATGCACTATATGACTGCTTTAAATATTGCACGCAACGTTAAGACATCCTTTGAAAATTTGTCGATAGACATCCTGTTCCTTTATGCTTGCACAGAGCTGCTCTGCTTCCAGTTCTGCGGCATTATCGTAGTACTGGGCTGAAGGCAGCAAACAGATTTCTTTTCCACGTGACATCATGGTGTCTGCGCAAGATCTGGCACAGAGAACCGTCTCCACTTATCATCTATATCTCTGTGCTTTGCTTTTTGCTTTAGGCATGCAGCTCTCCTGCACGTGTCTTCCAGCCAGGTCTGATATAGCAGAGAAGGATGAGAGGACACAGAAAATCAAAGACTGACTGAGAATATGTGGTGCTTCCAGGCTGTTTACTGCAGGCTGATCATCAGTCCAGGAGAAAGAATAGCTGCTAGACTCATGAGTTTGGTACACTACGGCACAGATATTCCAAGAAAAAAATCACTTTGAATGGAGGGGAATAGAGAAACAAAGGCAGAAAGTGTTTTCACCAAAACCTAGGTGATACTAAAATCTGCAAAACTGGCATCATACCCGTAGAAGGGTCATAAGTATCCAAATTTTGCTCTCTGATATTGCGAAATAACTCCTGCAGCAACTGTGACAAATTTCTCGGAGAGGATTTTCAAAGCTATCAGTAAAATTCTAAAAAATAAAAGCGTTAAGTAACTTTTCCTTCACATCTGCCCTTACTGGCCCTTAACTCTTAGCTTCTCTGTACTGTATAGTGTCCTGGGTCCCAGCCTGGGATTTCTGATGGCCATGCTGCTTTTCCTGTGACCAAATGGTACAGTTCCTATCTGGAAACATTCTTGTACTATATGGGCTTACGTGAACTGATGGTTAAAAGAAACATATTTGGCCCTAGAACTGATTATTTTGACAAGAGGGAACCAAAGTGTTTTTGCTATTTAATTTGCAGTCCTCTGGTACATTTGTTATTCCCAGTACAAATGAGTGCATCCAGCTCAGGTGTTTTTCTAATCAAAATATTGGGGTTTTTTTTCCCCCCGGTTCAGGAAGACCCTGAACCACAAAGTGGAAAGAAACTGTTTCCAAGGAAATAGCAGTATGTCCTTGCCCTCCTCTTCTACTTTTCCCTGTGTATCCATCACTGGCCAGTGTCAGGGACAAGGCACTGGGCTGGATAATCTTTGATCTGACCCGGGATCACCACTTTTCTGTGTGCACAGGTGATAACTGAAGCCTTTTGCAGGACTCACAAATCATGTGTGGGAGCTTTGGAAGGGACTGAAGAAGGACATGTCAGAGGCTGGATTCCTACAACTTCCCTGCAAAGTCAAGGATGTCTAGAGGGCTAGATCGTTTTTTTGCTCTTGTTGCTTGAAATTAGGTAAGGCAGAGCCTGCTTTAGCCCTTGATCTTCTTGCTTAAATTGCCATAGGTCTTGCTGAGGACTAGCCCTGGCTTCAGAACTGGGTTGAAAGGGTTGCACAAAGTTACCTTTGGCCCTTCTTCCCGTGCAGCACTGATACAGCTGAAACAAAGTCCAGAAATGGTCCCTTTTTGCTGCTTCACACAGCTGGGCAGCTGGTCCATTAGAACATTTTGCATACGCTGATTTAACTGTTGAAAAATTTATTCACACAAAAATTTTCCATTCTCTTAGACAAAGGATTTTTTTTTCCCCACAGTTTTTGTCAAAAACCTTTTCCCATCTGTTATTTGGGCAAAACAATCTCCTATCCAGCACGTTTCATTCATGGATAAAGCTTTCATTGGAACTTATTTTAAGCAGCTAAGGGCTGGGGGCAGAGTTTGCTCCCAGTGAAATCAGCAACAAAACTCCCATTGATTTCCCTGTGAGCTGAATCGAGTCTGTCTTGACAATGAGGAGATTTTTAGAGGAGTTATGATGGCTGTGGACAAGGTCTTGTTGCTCTGCCCTTTTCAAAGAGAACCGATTCTGGTGGAGGAACAATCGGAATATTTGTCTCTTTAAATGAATGGTTCTTAGAGCCTGCACTGAGAGGCAGTCTCACTCTCTGCGGCTGTGAGGCTACTCGGAGCTTCCAATAAATCAGCATGCAGGAACTGAGAGCTCTGTCCTTGGAGAGATGCACAGTGACCTTGCTTCGGCTTACTCCAGAGGAATAACCAGGGGGAAACACAGGAGCCCAAATTGTGAGGGGTGTGTGACTAAATGCATGCAAATACTACAGCACCAAAAGGCACGGTACGGGTGGCATGCTGCTACAAGACTGCAGTTTTCCTGCTAGTCTAACCAGATTGCTGCTGTTGTTTGTTTTTTTTTTTTCCAGGGGACTGAATGAAATCCTCCTGATCATTCCATGCTCGTTCAATAATAGCACACCCCAGTCACGTCTCCTTGCAAGCACATTTCGTTGGAATCACTGAGCAGAAGCAAAGAAGAGCTGACGACTATATGTTTCCAACGCGGGTTGCCGGAGCCCTGTGTTTGCCATTGGCTGCAGTTTTCTGGTTTATTTGCAGCTTCTCCCATCTGGAATATGAAAATGGGATTGAAGTAGATAATTGCTAGCAGCGGGTTTTCAAGAGAGGCTTAGGGGGAACAGACTGCCTCACGCACAGCACAGGCTCCCTGCGCTGAAAGAGCTCTGAGACATGATTTTAAATGTTACCCACGTCTGAATCTCCTGGAAACTTTACCGTGGAAGCAAGCCATTGCGCACAATCCTGGACCTAACATCCAAAAGGGGCAAGAAAAGGGCAGCAGTGCCAAACAATGGGATATCTTGTCCTTGGATTGCTCAGAGAACAGCCAGAGAGTGTTCCCCTCTGCTTCCCAGCAAGAAGGGTTTGAAAAAGTGACGATGAACTGAATTCTATGCAGCGAAGCTTTAGTGGCTTTGAAGAAGGATGGGATACACTGACCCTTCGTCAAGCAGGGATTTGCTGGGAAACAGAACTTTGTTCTTCATCTTCATCTGTGCCTTTGCCGTGGTCACCTTGCTGCAGCAAATCCTCTATGGGAGAAACTATCTCAAAAGGTAAGGGGGGATTGGAGGGAACAGGAAAAAGTTGTTCGATCAGACTGAATGGAGACAGAGATCCAGCCATACTATTATCCCGGTTCAAACCACTTCTCGGTGGTGTGCTGACAATATTAATATGTTGTCAATCTGGGAGGGTGCATCCAGCATCTATAGTGTCTGTTAGATTATTAACAAAAGAGAATATTAGGCAGAATATAATGATTTGTGTGTTTCTTCGATTGTGCTTTAACCCTCATCTGTTTTTTAAACCTGATTTTTAAAATCTAGGTCTTACTTAACTTAAGATAGACTGACTTATAGCACCTGACTATTTTCCCCTGCTCAGATTCTGCTTTTCATCCTATGTAAGTTCAAGCTGAAATGGCTCGAGAGGTTGAATTAAGGTGGCACATTCATTGCCTAAACTTTAATGTCTTTACAAACAACGATACAGATGCAATTCCTCAAACCAAAGTGGCAATATTAGTGCTCCAAATAGCAGCGAGAGCACTTTATTTTTTCACTGCTGTATTCTCACGAATTACTGCTGAGACTGCTTTGTTGTAGAGTACATCAGTCTTTGATCTGAAAATGGTCCTGCTCTTTGTACAGCAAACATCAGTGGGGATCTTCAAGTGTTTAACCTTGACCCATGCAGAGTTTATTTTACTTATAATCTAGTTTGAGGTGTTACAGCTTGTATGATTTTATAAAGGGGAGTGTTTCTCTTCCGTGCTTTGGGGTAAGTGGGTTTCAGTGGTGTAAGCAGCTGCTGTGGAATTTTTTTTTACTGGAATTTACTGCATTTTGCCACAAGAGATCAATGGTTTGGTTCTTGCCTGGTTTGCAACTCATGTGGTTGCCAAGAGCAAGCAAATGCTGACAAATCAGCAAATGTTTCTCGCTTGGGGGGGTGGGGGGGAGTGGAACAGCAAGCATGATATTAATATGTATAGACAGGAGTGTTGTACTTTATCCACAGAGCAATTTGTGTGCCTTGCTTAGCAGTGAGGCCTTGGCTGGGGGACTCTGTCTGCTTCTGGGCACCTCACTTCCAGAAAGATGTGATTCCATTGGAAGAAGTCAAAGGAAAGGAGCAAGAGTGACCAGAGATGTAGAAAATGTGTTTGTTTGGCTTGGAGAAAATTGGGGGGAGATATATAGCTGTCTTGAAATATCCAAACTATTTCTGTCAAGAGGAAGGTGATAAACTCACTGGAGACTCACTCCATGACAAGAAGTCAAGGGCTTGAGTTGCAGCAGGAAAAACCTGGGTTTAACCATGAAAGGAAATTTTTGAAGAATAAGGCTACCCAAGGAGGTATATAATATCCATCTTTGGGGGCTTCAGGATCCTGTTAGGTAGAGAAAGGTAGTACCGAGCTGCCTTGGTGTTGAGAGGATGACTTTGTGACTAGTTGAGGTCTTATCATGCTTTATTTTCCCAGTTTTTCCCATTTGTCCTGGAGGCCTTGAAGCCCTACCAATGCTTGCTAATCTAAGTCGAAATGACTGCTAAAGGATTACAGCAATGAAAAATAAATCCATTGAAATGAAAAATGGCAAAGTGAAGATAAGATGGTGACAAGATGCAACTAAAAGTCTTCCACTGAGCGGTCTCTGCAGCCAGTCTCTGTCCCGCCTCGTGTCCTGCAAGCCTCTCCTGTCATCAGTGGGCTGCAGGGAATGCAAAAAAAGGGTGATGTCCAATTCCCAGGCTTGCTAGGAGAAAGTCTGGTTCTGAGCGCTCTTCCATCAAAGGGGCTCAAGCAGGGAGATGTGCGTACATTATTTCATGTTGACTGGAAAACCCCGGGCTTTTTTTTGGNATAAAAATAAAGAGTCTCAAAGAGGGTTTCCCCCTCTGGCTCAGTGCAGGAAAAGCTTTTTCTTTGACTCCTTTCTGCTGGGAAGTGGTAGTTCCCATCCTTCATGGAAATACAAATGCAGGATATAGCAGTCTCAGGCTGTCAGTTATTAATGATAGAAAGGTGATTTACATAGCAGCCTACATCATTACCATAATATTATCATGAAGGTAATTTTTCACTTTTTCACTTTTTCTTTCCCTTTCTCACTCTCCTGCCCTGCAGTACGTTATGGTGACCATCCCCAGGCAGTTTGATCACCAGTCTGCTCCGTGCAGGGGTGACTGTAACCTTTCATTACTCTTTGGTTTCACAAACCTCCTGTTTTAAGTCCCCTGTTAGAAGCTGGTGTTGGACACATTCTATCTTCCACCCCCAGGGACCAGAGCAGAGCTGGTGGTTTTGGAGAGCATCATCGCAGAGGGAAGGTGGGATATTTATAGCTTTGATGCCGCTTGCTTGCCAAGCTGGCACTTAAACCTAAAGCCATTTACTTGCTGCAATTCCACGTGCTGCTTGTTTTATGACAGCCTTCGCTTGCATCCCAACATCTGCAACAATTACAGGCCTCTGGGCCTCTTCCCAAAGCAGCAGGAAGAAATTCCCTGGTGTATTTAGAGAAACCTAAAAATTACCCCGCAGTTCTATTCTGGTAAATGTACAATGCTTTTAAGCCTAAATATAACACAGGGTTTCTTCTTTGCAAGAAGATGGTGGAAATGGGTAAAGACCAGTAAGGCAGGGGGAATCTGACTTAAAACAAGCAGTTTGGGCACAGCACTGGGGACAGCATAGACTAGGGGCTGGTCTGAATAAGCGGCATGGACAAAGACACCCTTTTCTGGGAGACAGATGGAAAAATTGGCTGTATGGCTGTAAGCACTTGCCCTTACGAGCAGGGAATGGGCTGGTTTTATTGCCATAAAAACACACTTGAAGGTGCCACGGAGGCTCATGGTCCTGTGTTTGCCCATGATTGTGCTCCCAAAGTCTGTCTGTGGGGATGGCGGGACTGCAGGAAAGAGAGGATGCTCCAGGAAATAAACTCTGCTCACTGAAATTTGAAGTTCTCTCTTTCCCCTTAATGAGATATTAATGAGCTGGAAGAAGGGGATGATGTAGAGATTGAATTCCTAGGTGTCCACATATTTTTCATCAACCATATAATGTTCTCTGCTCCTTCCCTTGCTGTTTTGTATCGTGTCGTTGGAAAATAGAATCCTGCTCACTTTCTTTTTTCCTTTTTTTTAGTTTTCCTTCAAGTGGGATGGATGTGAGTGTTCTTAGCAATGCCTCATCCTTGTAGTAGCAGCTAAGTCCTAAAAAAAGAGGGTTAAACTAGAGGATGTCATCGGGAAGGTCTGGGCTCTGTAGCTCCTGATCCACAGTAAAAAGGATGCTGAAATGAGATATAATTAAGGGACTTTAATACAGATCTCTGGGGTAATTATTTTTATTTTAGGATTAATGTGATGATTAAAAAATCTGCTGCATTGATCTGCTAAAGTAGGTTAAATGCTGTGGACTTCTGCTTAAATCCAGAGCTGCCTCTTGCTTTTATATTGACTCATCTCGCCAATGCTCGGCTTTCAGATGAATTTTCTTTTGAATCAGATGCTCAGCTGAGGGCTGGCCTTTTTTTTGTGAGCTCTTGTTTGGCCAGCAGGGAGTAATCCTGGATTACATCAGGAAACTGCCACTACTGTAAAAAATGTTGAAATGGTCCCTGTCTTCATCTTCCAACCTGTAGCATAGGAGAGATCAAGTCCTTGCCTGCTTTGGCTAGGGAAAAATGTCAAAGCAATACTTTGCTATATACCAACATTCTATTGGCAGTGAATTCACTAAATACAGTTTTTTTTTAACAGCCTGACTTCTTCATAGGGTGAGAGTCAGCTGAAGAAGGGAGTCTGCCCCTTTAAAACAATTCTGTTTCAGCCAAGTGAGGAGAACGCATTTTCAAAGCAATTAAAGACTTTAAACAAAGATTACCCTGGGGTCTCTCAGGGAGGGCACGCACAAGAACTCAAAAAATCATACAGCAAGAAACAGCAAACCTTCCCATGCAGGCAGCCTGCATTATTTGAAAGCTTTACATCTTTTAAATAAGAATAAAACATCACTCCTATGTGTGTGTGTACCCTATAATTAATATCAGCCTCTCATAACTTGAGGTTATACCACCATTCTTGGTATTTCTGAAGCAGCTGTTATTCAACAGTTGCAAACCAGTCCCCAGCCATCTTTGCCCCTTTCCTTACCCACATAAGAAAGCTTATGATCATTTTTTTGGGGAATAAGCCCAAAGTAAATAAACATCCTTGATACTGTGTTCAGTTTTGGGCCCCTCACCACAAGAAGGNAGGAAAAAATTCTTCACTGAAAGATTTATGAGGCATTGGAACAGGCTACCCAGGGAGGTGGTGGAGTCACCATCCCTGGAGGGGTCAAGAAACCTGTAGATGTGGTGCTTCGGGACATGGGTTAGTGAGTTAGGTGGTCTGGGGTTGACAGTTGGACTTGATCCTTGAGGTCTTTTTCAACCTTAATGATTCTATGATTCTGTGACTGTACTGTGCTATAAGACAAGATTGTATCTTAGTTGTACCAGTGACAGCAGTAGTTGTGATGTGGACATGGAGGCTGCCTGTGGCCTGAGTTGTATTTTTTCTTGAGCTGGGCTCTTGAAGAACTACAGCCAGCTCATGTCACACCTGGCATGTGCTCCTCTGGGCTGTTCATAACACCCTGTGAGGATGTTAACCGTAACCTAAGACCATCTCTTCCAGTGTTAAAAGTCTCTTTCCATCTAAATATTTTTCCCAAGAGGTGTAAGCTGAAGGTCACCTAGTGAGTCATCTCGCAGCTCTGGGCCCCCTTCACTTCTAACCGGAGTGAAATATTATCCCAGCGAAACGGCATGCGACCTGTGAGTCACCTCGATGAATCCCTGACAGGGCTGCAGAACAGGTCTGGGTTTTCTTCAGAGGAGGAGATCACTAGAAACTTCAGGAGGTAGCAAAGTATTGAAGCTATATACGCCAATATGTGTATGTATGGGATACGACCATCACCTTGGAGTGATCAGATCTAGTCTAGCATAGCAGGAGATGAATTATGCTTTAAATAATGCTCCTATCTGCCCACATCAAATAAAAGGAGACAACTCTGTGAATTAAAGCTCTGCAAAAATTCATAATCACAGCTCTCGCAGAGGCTGCAACAGAGACTTTTATTGTGAAAAGTGTCCAGAAGCCAAAATCTTACCTTCTGCTACTTGGAGATTTTTTTCTGCTCTTAACTTTCATTTAATTTTAAAGGAAAGCATCAAATGGCTGAAGTTTTAGTACCAGAGCATGAAGGTATGTTATTGCCTCTCTTGAGCTCCCAGCTGTGCTCTCGATGGCTCTGCTGCAGAAAACAGGCAGGGTTTGAATCCCTCTGGACTTGCTTTATTTCCAGCATTGTTGTGTTGCACCTCTCCTGTTCAGATGGCAAAAACACTTGCAGATTTATTCTGTGACTTTCCAGTCCTTCTGCATTCCCCAGACGACAGTAATTTAAGGTAATGAAAGTCACTTATTTCAATATTTTACATGCAGAAATTGCATTATCCTGACGAATTACACCATGGTCCTTTCTGAGTTCAAACCATGGGGGGATGTGAGCCACTATAGAGTGACCTGCAGATGCTTGCCCCTTTCACTGTGGCCGTCCTTAAATCTGTTTCTACAAGCCCACCCTGCACGGGACGGGTTGGTTTGCCTAGGTTTTGAATCATCTTGGGCTGGAGGAACTCTGCAGAAGCTTCTTGCCCCAGGGTAATGAATTATAGGTGGCTCGTTTACCAGCCAAAAAGTGGCCCTTATCCTCACAGAGACAATTAAATCCTAATTCTAATTAATATAATACCCAGTAGCACCTTGCTGCAGTCTAGGTTTGTTGTGTGGGGGATCTAGGAGTACCTGTGTCCATCCAAACAGCTCTTTTTGAATATTTGGCTGAATATCTAGGCTAACTCCTCGCTCTGCACTTTATGCAGACCTGTTGCCTCTGTACTCAACGTAATGGTTGAGTTTTGCCAATGTCTGAGATTCAACACCTGTGAGTCGAAGCCTTTTAATCCCAAGTGGTTTAAACCCCACGACATTTCTTTCCAAAACATCTCTGTTATAACCTCCATTGACTTGTTTCATGTCCTTTTGAAAAAATTAGCTGCTTACCCTCCCTGTGTGTGGGCAGGTACAACATTCAATCTTATCTACGTATGTAGAAAATCAAACCCAGAACCCAATCTTCCTATTTTGAGTTGTGTGGCACCTGTGTAATCCACAGCCCCAGCCATGAGCAATCACCTCTGTGGCTGCTGACCTCCTGGTAATTTTTTTTTTTTTTTGGACCTGAATGGATTTTCCTGATCGTTCTTACACTTGGTGGGTTTGATTCAGACATAATAGCTGTGCAAAGCTTCATATTTTCTTACTCTCACTGTGCCTCATTCTTACCCTTGATTGCTTTTTCATTTCATTTCTCATTTTTTAATTCAAGTGTATTCATTGCTCAGCAGTCCATGCTTCCCTCAGGCAAATTGTGGACTTAACCTCTCATTTCTTTGAGGCATTCTTGCCCTCAATTGCTTGCATCCACTTTGCTTTTCCATCAGCCCCACAGATAGTCACTGTCCTTCCATGTCCTCTTTATTTAGTTAGTTTTATGCTTTAGTTCTCATGATTAAAACCTTAAAAACGATCTCTGGCACTGGTGGTTTCATAACACTTTCCACAAAATAAAACCAAGGCTAGGCTTTTTGCAGTCCCAACTGAAAATCTTGGGCGGTCAACAGTTTGGAGGACTTGCACAAAATATATTACCTTTGGAAACGTGAGATACAATGCAGTTAGTTCAGTCAGATGCTATGGTGAGATTGCTCATGATACCCATGCTGCGTCAGGTGTCTTTTCACTGAGCTGCCATGTCAAATGTCAGAATTTCTTGTTATCTTAAAATATTTGGGATTTCCTCTGTGCTTGGGGCTTGATTGGCCTTTTTTTCTTGAAAAGTTCACAACCTGCCTTACTGCCAACTCATTCTGTTGTGGGTTTTGTGTTGCCCCGAATTATTGCAAATAATATTTTAATGATGAATAATTATTACAAATAGAATTTTACAGATTGTCTATTATTTCTTGGATATTTCTCTTCTAGCCACAGATCAGAAAAGGAAAGATTCATAGAATCACAGGATGGTTTGGGTTGGAAGGGACCTTAGAGATCATCTAGTTCCAACACCCGTGCCATGTTTTTTGTTTTGAAAATTTTTTATTGTATTGTTTTGGAAAGCATTTTTTGATGTCCCTGACGTCCTACTCAGTAGTTCATCCCATTTAAGCAGACTAGTTGAACGTTGGTGTTGAGTCTATTTTATCTTTCATGGGAAGTGATTTTAGATCTGGTTTTTTAGATGTTGTATGTGAATATCTGATACAAGGTTTAACCCAAATGTGAGATGTGCTACATGAAACAAAACCTTTTCCTGCATCATAGTGGTTATAATCCAGAAGCTTCCCACCTATGCTTCTGATTTTTCTCTTTGTGCTGGTAAAAATATACACTTCCACCACTTTATTGCTACCATTTCCCTCTAACATATCAAGCCAAACTTGTCCCTGAGATAATATCATACGGCCAAGCATGTGGTGTAACCAGAAATGCCCATTTCCCATATCCTCCATCCATATTTTACTTTCCATGGGACCCATATTATTTTTTTTCCTTTTTTTGTTAATATTCCCTTACTGCTCTCTTCATACATTTTCAAAACCTTTTCTAAGGGATTTTTGTCCCAAGAAGATAGCAAGCAATCAGCTCAGCAGTTATCCACCATCAGTCAGCTTGCAAAGCCAAGGTCACTGAGACAAAGGTTGGTCTCAATTAATGCACTAAGCAGAAGTATGTATCTGTGTGTATCCAAACTAAAACTTGCATTTTGCTCATTTTACTGGAGAAATAAGTATTTTTCTAAGTTGGACTGGTCAAATTCAACTCTGCTTCCACGCAAACGTGAGTTTTATTATGGACTCAAGTACATGAGTTGCCCTCAGAAATATTTTATTTCTTTGGGCTGTACCTGGCAGGGTTATGCCCATGGATTCTCCACTGAAAGAGGCCAATGTACACATGGGGTTTTTCTGGTGTTATAGTGCAGGTGAACTGGACCTGGAGCACTACCGGAAGATTTAAGTTTCTTTCTTTCATCAGTGCTGTGCCTGTCTAGGTTACTCTGCCTTGAATATTTATTTCAGAATGAATTGGAGCCCCTCTGGTGTCTTTTCAAGTGCAGTGTAAATAAACTTGCTGTTTCTGGCCTGAGTGAAAAAAAAAAAAGGATCCTTTTATTTTTTTTCTTCTCCTCAAAACTGCTCGTATTGTTATCTCTGTTGGCTGCTCTGCTTGTCTTCTCTTGTGCAGCAATCTGTCACATCAGAGACTCCTGATATTTCCGTTTCTTACCCAACCTCCTTCTACTCTCTGCTCCATTTTAGTGTTTTCAATCACTCTCATCTGAAGGTTATTTATGCATAACACTGTTTTCATTTTAGTTTCCATACACCCTGTGGACACAGTGAGTCATATTTTCCTTATTTTGCAGAAAGAAGGAACAGGATCTTTAGCAAGATTAACCATCTGACTTTCCTATGTCTCCATGACACCCCTGTTAATAAGCTAGGGGCATCACTTTCCAAAGAGAGTAGCATGATAATTTGACACAAAAGTCTTCAGTTGCTCTTCTCAAGGGCACAAGAATTATGAAATACAGAATTAACATATGTACTATTAGCTTATAACTTAACTAGGAGATGAAATCACAGAAGCTGGGCTTGCTGTCACCTCCTAATGGCCTATTTGCTGGGGAGAATGCGTATAGAGAAGGAATATAGAATCACAGACTGGTTTGGGTTGGAAAGGACCTCAGAGATTGTCCAGTTCCATCCCCCCCTGCCATGGGCAGGGACACCCTCCACTAGCCCAGGTTGCTCAAAGCCTCATCCAGCCTGGCCTTGAACCCCTCCAGGGATGGGGCATCCACAGCTTCTCTGGGCAACCTGGGCCACTGCCTCACCACCCGCACAGGAAATAATTTATTCCTAATATCTAGTCTAAATCTGCCCTCTTCCAGTTTGAATCCATTACTCCTTATCCTGTCCCTGCATGGCCTTTTAAAAAGTCCTTCCCCATTTCTCCTGTAGCCCCCTTTCAGCACTGAAAGGTCACTATAAGGTCTCCCCAGACCCTTCTTGTCTCCAGGCTGAACAACCCCAACTCTCTTGGCCTGTCCTTGTAGGGGAGGTGTTCCAGCCCTCCGATTAATTTTGTGGCTCTCCTCTGGACCCACTCCAACAGCTTGATATCCATCTTGCATTGGGGGGCCCAGACCTGGACACAGTACTCCAGGAGGGGTCTTACGAGAGCAGAGCAGAGGGGCAGAATCACCTCCCTTGACCTGCTGCCACGCTCCTCTTGATACAGCCCAGGACACGGTTGGCTTTCTGGGCTGCAAGCGCACACTGCCGGCTCATGTTGAGCTTCTCATCCACCAATACCCCCAAGTCCTTCTCCTCAGAGCTGCTCTCTATCCATTCTCCCCCCAGCCTGTATTTGTGCTTGGGATTGCCTCCACCCACGTGCAGGACCTTGCACTTGGCCTTGTTAAATTTCATGAGGTTTGCATGGGCCCATCTCTCCAGCCTGTCAAGGTCCCTCTGGATGGCATCCCTTCCCTCCAGCGTGTCCACCACACCACACACAATATGAGAACTGCTAGAAAGAGCAGGAAAAGTGAAGACAAATAGGAGAAGGAGTTTGGAAAGATATTAAGTAATTCGCCTTGCTCTCAGGGGCATTTGTATCTTCCTTTCACCCCATCAAAGAAGGAATCTGTAAACTCCTCTGCTTCCCCTTGCTTGACCATCTGTGGTAGGCCAGCAAGCTGAGTCAGATTTTGGCTTCGCTTCACCGATATGAAATGACATTGGTTTATGTCTGGTTCTGCTTGCTTTTGGGTTTAGTCTGCCTCAGTGCTTAAAGTATTTTGGATCTTCTCCATTTATTAGCTGTGGAATAGCTCCCTTTGAAAAGCCTTGCTTCTTGTCTGAGCTGAATTTTCACCTTCCTTTTGTGCTTTAGAAAGGCAACGAGACACCCCTGAGGTGAGGTCTCAGCGTGCCAGCAGCATGGATGTGAAGCTTCTCGCCGCAATCTGTCCACTTGTTTGTTCTCGCCTAATAGTTCAAAAAGCCTCATAATTGTTTGACATCCTCTACTATTAAAACCTCCCCTTGTGCAGGAATTGGTTTGTGTTTGGATTGCAGCAAAAGACTTTTTTCTTTGCTTCCTGCTGCTTGTTGACAGCCGGTCTTGACAAGCCCTTCAGAATTACTGCTGCTTTGTTAATTTTCTTGTTTCTGTTTTTCTTTCACCCCCTCCTGCTATTCTTACATTACGCCAGTGTTTATTTGACCGCATACTGATTCAACATTTGAAGTTACCAATTAGGAGAAAAATATTGCTTTGACATTTACCTGAAACTCCAGGTCTTTATTGCTAAGACATCCAGCTTAACTGAGTTTCTCTAGCACAAGGCACAATGTTGCTCATACTTGTATTTGTTCAGAGTAAGTCCTGTGATTAATTATGTCCAAAAAACCTTGATGAGAAATTTGCTTACAGTGAACAGGCAAAACATAGCATCTCTGCACTAAGAGTGTTTCTGGTTATTACATCTTTTATAGTCTTCCCTTGTCATCATCAGCATGACGTGTTGGGGAAATGTACTAATTTTAGAAGGAAATAGCGTTAGGGCAAATTGAGCAAATGGCAATGTTCCACTGTTGGTAGTCATTGGTAATGATCCCAGGCTTAAAATTAGCTTAGTTTTTTTTTTTTTTTCCAAACCCTTTTGACACGAACTGTCTAAATTACATAGCAGACCTCTATGCCTCCATAATTTCCTCTGCTTTCCTTCCCTCCTTTTAATTTTCCTAACCCTCTTTTTTCACTCTGCTGCTTTTTCTTTTCTGTTTCCATCCTGCATGTTCTTTTTTATTGCAGTTCTGATTCACAAAAGCTTAATTTAACTTTTCTTTGTTTACCTGTTAAAAAGTAGTTAGCACTGAGAGTGAATACGTCAAAATTTACCATAATATGCCAAAGAAATATACTGATGGAGCAGTTCGTGTCCTATTCTATTTTCTTTGCAAATTTGGCTGGACATCATTTGTTAAAGTTTACGGCTCACAAAAGAGAAGGATTAGAAAATGTTATATTTTAAAATTGAAATCTCCCAACTCAAGGCTGATTGGAATCAATGCTAAAACTCTCAATAATCTTGTTAGGAACAGAATTAATTCAGGTCAGTGTTTTTAAATATCTCATCCTTGATTTCTACTCCATCCTAATACTCCAAACCATTATTTGTGGGAGTTGTTCTTACTACGAGGATGAGGTTAATTTTATCATCACTTCAGAAAGTGCAGAGCAGCAGCTTGGTCTCTGTCTTTCGGACTCACAGGGAGACACACAGTCCTATGAGGTGTGTTTTTTTTTGTTTTTTTTTTTGGCGGTGTGTTTTGTGTATATATAAACCTTGTGGTCCCTTTTCCCTGTCTGTTTCAGAACTGGACACTTAGCTTGCTCCTGCCCCCAAGCTCAGATCACAACTTTGTCCTTACCATGTTGAACTGTCAGACCCAGACCCTTGCTTGCCCTCGTTAGATATTTTTGTACCTCAATTAGATCCCCCATTCTGCTGTTTCAAAGCTAAGTATTTTAAGCTGTTCCTCATAAGACATATCTACCATTCCTCAGTGTTAGTCTTCCTGATCTCCTCTTGGATCTTACCCAGAAATGTCCATATCCTCCTTTAAACTTGGTGCCTCGGCTGCGGTACGCACTGTTCCCAAAAAAGGCTTGATGAGAGGAGGGCATTAAAGAGTGGTTTTATAATTTCTTTAGCTTTATGGATAGATTCACCCCCCTCTGCCTTTGAACATTTACTTAGCTTTCCTTCCAGCTGTTACATGTACAAAGGGACACAGAACATTTTAATTCTTCATTTCATCTGGCTGTGCCTTAGGAAGGTTCACCTTTGAAGGACACACCGACACCAGCTCTTTATCTAGATTAGTGCTCTCTACTTCTGTTCACAAGTAAATATCTAACCCCAAAATAACTAACTTAAATCCAATTTAAAAGTACAGTTCCAGCTTGGTTTTCCCACCCTTTCATTCTTTCTCTCCATGCATCATTCAGTGCTGCCCTTAGCAATTAAAATTTTTAAGGTCATATATTTAAGTGTCTTTAACAAAGACATACACCTTCAAAAGAAACATGTTTCCATCCTAGTTATAGTGTGACAAAAAAATGTGTTAGACTGTGGTACACAGGAGAGAATCACAAGTGTTGATTTCCACAAGCCTAAAAGTGAAGGTGTCGTAGTAAAAGTGAGAATTTTCTCATATTTTTTTCACACCAATATTCTACTCGGAAGTTGTACTTTGGGCAACCTCAGCTGATTAAGAGCTGTCAGAGCAATGTAGAAGGTATGGGACTCCCTGACAAGCCGTAGCACTGCATTATCCTATAGACATTACAGCATAACGTATACACCCTTTGATGGGATTCTCCAAACTGATCACCAAGGTGGCTTTCTCTAAGCTGAATATAAGATGTAAGTGTGTGATATAATCTCATTTTGCTTACGGTAATCAGCATAGTCTCTTCCACTTGTTTTGATATTTTTTTTTTGAAAACAGGAGAATTGCATCCATGTATTTAACTAAGAAGTAATGAGAATGGGTCTCCTTTGAGCCATGATTTGGCTTCTGTATTTGAAATGTTCTCATTTTTATACTTAAAAAGTTGCTTGAAAAGCAAAATTTGATCACTAGAGAACACACAAGAAATGAAAATGCTTTTGAAAGATTCAGAGGAAACTTTTTCAATATTTTCATGGTGCTTTTTTCACATCTTTTGTGGGGGGAGGCAGCTTGGGAGGGAAGGGGGCAGTGTAGAAGAAATGTTTCCTTACTTTCTTCAGAATTCCTTCTCCCCCAAAATGAATTAACCAAAAAGTCTCATTTCAATTAAAAAACCCAACCAAACAGAAAGACTAAAAGGCACAAAACATACAAGAATAAACTTAGCAGAAGTTAGCAGAAAGACGTGTATCTAAGTTCATAGAATGGTTTGGGTTGGAAGGGACCTTAAAGATCACCTCCCACCAGCCCAGGTTGCTCAAAGCCTCATCCAGCCTGGCCTTGAACCCCTCCAGGGATGGGGCATCCACAGCTTCTCTGGGCAACCTGGGCCACTGCCTCACCACCCTCACAGGGAAAAAAAATTATTTCTAATATCTCATCTCAATCTCCCCTCTTTCAGCTTAAAACACCCCTCATCCTATTCCTCCACCCCCTGATCAAGAGTCCCTCCCCATCTCTCCTGTAGCCCCCTTTCAGCACTGGAAGGTGCTGGAAGGTCTTCCCGAAGCCTTCTCTTCTCCAGGCTGAACACCCCCAACTCTCTCAGCCTGTCCTCGTACGGGAGGTGCTCCAGCCTCTGACCATCTTTGTGGCCTCCTCTGGACCCGCTCCAACAGGTCTTAAAAAAACTATGACAACAAGAAGTTAAGTACACACATACCACAATACAGAACAAATAAATATTTTGAAGCTGCTTAGAGCTACTCTCCTTTTCTCTGCAGGAAGCAAAGGCACCTTATTTTAACGCCCCATGTTGTTCCTTCTTAATTTCCTATGCTTAAAACTGCTGCCAATTAGACTAGAGGATAGATGTGGTCTGAGAGATTCTGCAGTCCTTGAAATAAGCCTCTTGACCATGAAAACTAGCGGGGTCCTGGCTGCCCTTTCCTTTGGGCAAAGCAGGCTGGCAGATTGCTTCCTGGCTGTCCCCACACAGCCCAGCCAGGAAGTTAACTTTCCCTATTGGCAGCACCAAATGTTCACAACTCATCTGCCAGGCTTGTGAAATTGTTTTAAAATGGAGAAGATTAAAAATAACAATCTGCCGAATTCTTTTGTATTGACTTCTGAGCTAAGGGAAAGATTTGAGTTGTGTTGTCAAATGTTTCTTCAGACCCAGCTTTTGTAAATACGTGTGAGATTTCTACCCAACTACAGCTGGACTGCAGGCGCCATTGGTCTTGGAATGAATTTGTGAAAATTTGGAAAACATGGAGTTGTGATGATTTTGATGTGCATTGGCTAAAAAAAATGCCATCTTCCCCAACAGGGAAAAGAAGTGTGACCTAGAAAGTCATCAAATGACAAATCCTTTGCCAGCATGGCCAACAAATCAGAGGAAGGACCCAGTGCCCACCACATTTAACAACTCCTGTAGATGTAAAATTTAAGTTTGGAGGTTTCACGTCTTTGGCTGTGAGGTTTTCCACATAAGTCTCCAGCTTTTTGCATTTGGGTCTCTGGGAATGAAATTTCCACCTTGCTTTACACATATATATGTTGTTTATGAGCACAGATGATTACTGGCCTTACAGTTTTGTTGGAGATTCTGGTGGTGTTTCAGCCAAGGTCTTGAAGAATCTATGGGACATGAAAATTAATTGTTTCCACTAATAAGATGACATCTTGCTGTTTTTGTTATCTTTTTATTGTTTTTTGGTGAATGTGTCGTAGTCACATTTCTGTGTTAACAAAAAAGGACATGAGAACTCATGCTGATAGACTTAACCTGCTGAATGATATCAAATATCAACTGCCTCGTTTTCTTGCTAGAGGGCTGCAGTTTAGCTGGCAGAATGGAGAGGAATTGGCAAATTGGACCAGCACCTTTAATTTCACGGATGACGGAGCAGTGAAGAGTGGCAGTGACACAGGCACCAGGTACCAACACCCAAGGGAATGACTTTACAGAGTTCTCTCTTTGGATGAACCACTAACGTGAGCACAGGCTGGGTGAAAAATAAGATTTGCAGTTTGCTTTGGCTGCTCGGTATTGCTCCCCATGTCACAGAATATGCCAGAGATGCCCAAGTGCTGAGCTTTTTTTGTCCCCTTCAAGTTCTTGGGGCCATTTTGGAATATGCCATAAGCACCCATGCAGGATGCCGGAAGGTGACTTCTATGTCCTGGCCTCTCCTATTTCCATTTCCATTTTCATTTCAATATATGGCAGTGTGGGAGACTGGGACTTGGGTGGGCAATGTCCCAACATGACAGTATTGATACATGCAGAGCACACTGGAGAATCTGGCACAAGGCTTTCTTTATAATAGAAGATGTATTCTAAAAAAGCATAGTTTAACTCGAAATCTTTCCAGGACCTAGTAGGGGAAAAGTTTTCTATTAAGATAAGACCAGAGTATTTCTTTTTTAAAACTAGTTTGAAAATAACTTTAAAAAAATTAATTTCTAGTGGGATCCTTTTGGCTGATATCTGAAGGTTCATGAAGAGCCATGTGCATAGTCAGGAAACTATCTGCAGTCACAGCTAAAGAGCTCCGTGGCTATTGCAGGCCATCTGCAAAAATCTGGGTGCAGGCATAGGACAAGTCTTTGGAGTATCTTCCTGGAACCTCTGTTATAGATGTTAAAAATCCTGTGTTGTGTAGCACCAAGTTCAAGAAGTATCAGAAAAACTGTAAGTTAAAGAAAAAATAAAATTATTTATTAAAAGAAGCTTACATTTAATACCTATGTATAAATAAAACTTTGGACAAATGACATATTTTGTTTAAAATATCATCTCACTGTATTTTGGTAACCACACACCATTTCAGCTGCGGAACTGATAGTGTTTCAAAAGCAAGCGGAAGTACAGAGTCTGACCTGCCAAAAATCCTCCTGTCTCACTGAACTGCAGCAATGCTGCAGTTCCTGTTGTGGCTCTTCGCTGTAACGTGATCCTCTGTGAGTGCTATCCACCACTTGGCTGATTTAACAAGTTAAGGTTCATTAGGAAAAGAACCAGATTAAGCTGCAGTTTTTCAATGAGAGCAAGGGAAAATTTCTATGTATGTATGTATGTATGTATGTATGCATGTATATCTCTTTCTTTCTTTTCTTTCTTTTTCTCTTTCTTTCTCTCTTTCTTTCTGTCTTTGCAAAGACACTTGGCATGTAAAAGAACTGAACGTGGCACAAGAGATATCTTCTTGAAAACATGAAAGAATTAATAAATATAGATTTTTAGCCTCTAGGCACCCCTGACAGAGAAAACTGAAGCATCACTGATGGCAGGATGGGGAGCCAAAGCCCTTGACAGCAAAATACATTCTGCTTGTGAGTAGTGACAGGACTATTCTCAATATGTTTAGACCCATCAAAGATGAAGAGGTTCAGGATGCATTTTTTATACAAGCATGCTCAAACTGCTGAAGTTAGGTTAAATTTCAAAGGTTATGATATCAATAAAAGATGCAAATTTGAAAGTCCATGTCATGTTAATTACTGTGGAGCTGAAAGATGGGGATTTTGAGTTAGAGACAAGTCTAGCTGCAACATATATTGCACATCAGTGCATATGAGATATTTTTTATCCATTTGTCTGCTGTCTGAAAGCTGAGAGTACAGCAAAATAAAGAAGAACTGTATAAGTGTGGAGGTGAGAGTGGAGATGAATGACTGCAGAGCTATGTCATAAATTGTTTACTGTTTACCTTTGATCACCTTTCTTACTGTGTTATCACTAGACATCTCCTGAGGGTCTTCGTCTGACACCCAACTTCAGGCTGGTGATATCAATTGAAAGCAAGCCTTCCTCTAATGAATAATTCTTTCCACCAAATGGAAAACTTGCAGACTACATTTTACCAGCCTGATTTTACTAGGATGTATTTATGTGTCTCCAGAGAGATGTCTGAAGTGCATAAAACTAATTATATGTCAGCGTACACACAGTAAATATGTTTCACTGCAGGGCTCTGCAGTTTATTGTGTGTTATCACCTCCTTGTGAAAGGTTTGGTGTTTAAAGATATTAATTGAAATAGACATTACAATGCTTTTCATTAGCTTATATAATTTGTATATGTGTGTCTAGATACATGTTTATTCATACATATATGGTATCAGTCCATGCATATTCTATAACTATTCTTTAACTTTTAATCATGTAACTTAATACATGGTGTAGAGACATTGATAGCTCTCTGTAGGAGTGATTTATTAGATGAAAATGAAGAGCTTCCAAAGCAAAGGCAGACTGAGAGAATTAGAATTGCGAGACAGCCAGACTTCACGAGAGTAGTGGCCATATCAAAACCAATGAACAGTGAAGATTAAACACTGCATGAAAAAGATCAAGTAGGACAAAACCAAAGAATGTCATGTTATCTGATTTCTGTAAAAACTGATGTAGACCTTAACTAATATATGAAATTAAAGAGTGGCTTGCATTTTACTATCCAAGAAAGTTCATTGTACAGTTTTTAGGAAATTTGGAAAATGAACTATACCCTGCAGACAGCTCCGCTGCTGAAATAACCAAGCTAACCAATCTCATCCCAGTGCACAAGACACTTCTTCAGATTGTGTAGAACCAGCCCATGGAAATAAAATCTAATATCCTGAGCTGGGTATGTGGTACATCTGAGAGTGTGGATCATGTTTGTGGTATCTAATATCACTGTGGGTAGATTCCTGACAGATATCTCTATTTGCTGGGGCTTTTTGGGCACCAAAATCTCCATTTCAATGCAAAGAAGTTGTGAATGCTTGCAAGGAGTAAAAGTGAAACACTCAACAACTCCTCAAAGCCATAGGGATGTGTACTTTCAACTAAAGGAGGATTAGATGGGCTGCAGGCTCTTCGAAACCCTCACTCAGCTGCAGTGTTGACCAGCTGTCAAATACAGGCTTATTTTTGGTTCTTACATATCAGCCATTGCTCATTTTTCTCTCTTTTGCTTTTTATTTTGTGGTAATTATTATAAATCTTACAACATCCTTGTGGGGAATCAGTTAAAGGGTTCTGTCTGATGCTGGTTATGAGAAATTATATATGAAACTACTTCCTAGAGCCCCAATTCCTCTGTTCTCCTTTTAATATTTTTTGCAACTTACTGGGATTGTGAGCCTTCATGCTTAAAGCATTTTTCCTTACTTTAGTGATGGGATGATTACCTGCCATATCAGTTGGGTTATGGTGTTCTCTGCCACCTTCAGCCCCTCTGAGCTGAAGATAAGGTTTGATGTAGGATGTAGGTGGTGAGACCACAGAAGCCTTTCACGGGTGAGAGGAGACATGAGCTTTATACTTTTGGGCCTGTCAATTTGTACACTGAATTTTTCAGGATGACAAATCTGGAGCTTTGTCCCCAGTGGCTACAAAATAAAAAGCAAAATCAATCTGGTTTATCAAATACACTTTTTACAAGAATGAATGTAAAGACTTGAGACATCAGACCTTGTTGGCCAAGACAGTAGCTGAGGATGTTCCTTAGGTCGTAGTGCTGAACTTCTCATACAAAGATACTAAAATCCTGAGAATTACAAGAAAAAGAAAGACATTCTTTCAATGATAAACGAAATTGGGGTTTTGAAATGTTATTGATGTATAAGTGTTGTCATGTGTTTTGTTATGCCTCCCAGGTGGTCATATGGATAACACCAGCAGCTTATTTCAATCAGAGTGATGGGAATGGGCTTGTTTAAAACAGCCAAACAGCAGTTCATTAAAAATTGGAAGACATCTGAAATGACATTGGTAAAATAGGACTCCCTGCAGTGTACCCCACTGCTGCTTGTCAAGAGACGATGTCGTTTTGGTACAGTGACTGTGAAAGAAAAGAAACACCAGAGTCTCCTGCAAACTACAATTACATGTACTCTCCAGTAGATTATTCTGGGGGTGACAGGTGGATGCATGTGCTTTTCTAAGGTTACTTGGGAGGTACATAGAGCTATCAGTGAACTGCTTTTAAACAACAGAAATATAAAAGCCACTCCTCTTCTATGGAAGATCAAACTGATGAATTTAGGGCTGTTTTGTGGAAGCACTTTTGTGGTTTTTTTTAAAAGAAGAATCTTTAGTTTGGAAGATTGGCAAGAAATCTTGGGAAACTGCCCTTGTCTGAGTAAATGGACATTGCTCTTGACATCTGTTGTCAAAACACAGAAAAACTTGTGACACTGTGAGGAGACAAATCTAGCTAAACATCTCAAAAAACCCTACGTGGATGGTCAGGAGGCTCATGGGTTAATAGGTTTTAACCGCAGCTACATGAATCTCTTGGGAAGCATGAGTCCCTAGTAAAAGAATTCCAGCTCCTGAATTTTGTTTGATTATTCTGGTTTGTCTAAAAAGAAAATGAGCCTTGAACTAAAAATGCAATTTCTATCTTTAGCTTCCAGGCATTGGATACTATTTTTCCTTGCTATCCTGTGTTGAAAAGTTTCCTGCCACTAGTAATTGCTTCCTGGTGCAGTGTCTCCTTACTCAGTCACCATGTGTTTAGATTAAGCTTCACATGCCTCTCGTATTTTTTAGGACTCAAATAATTTCAGCCTGGTCTGTTGACACCACGGGAGGTGTCCCTGCCCATGGCAGGGGGACAGGAACCCAGTGATTTTTAAGGTCCCTTCCAACCCAAACCATTCTGTGATTCTGTGATTCTATGAGTTAGACATCTACTACGTCTGGTAGCATGAGAAATGAAGACGGTAAAAGGTTTAAACTAGTCAGTGCCAGTGACATTGGCATCATCAGGTTGTAGCCAGGAGGAATGTGAACCATCTTTTTTTTGTACTTTTTTTCCCAAAGGAGGAGGTCGTCAAATAGTTTCACAAACCTGTATAGGAGAAGACTTCTCCAGCCACCTCCTTTGTGTCCGCAGCACCTTCTCTCAGTCTTGTGAGGTTCCTGAGTAGGGAAGGTGAATCCACACCCAAGGCTGGCCATGAATCTGCTCATACTGATGAGTACAGGCACTGCTAATTAGACAGATCTCTTAATAAGGATTTAGTAGAAGCCTGCAGGGATTTGTTCATTTCTTCTCATTTCTTAGTCAGTGGATACTGTGTATTTTTGGAAAAATCTTTGTTTTTCCTGCAGGGTATGTGGAGTCCTTCCTGTGATACTCCTATCTCTTGCAGCATAAGTGCGAGTTCTGGCACTGTAACGAATAATGGGAAAACATTTTTTTCAGGATAAAATGGTGTTGTTTAAAAGATGCCTAACAATTACACTCAATTATATTTTAAAATCTTTGTTCAATGTATCAGACAAATCAGTGCCTCAATCCAAGCATCGCTTGAAGCCACGATTGAAGTCTCAGGCTTTTAATTCATGTAGCATGATCAAGAAAACTTCCTTTTGATCAAAGCAGGAGCAGCCCAGCTGCAGATGATCAAAGACCTAAGAGTTAGCTGGTGAACTGGGAAACCAAATCTCTCCCTCACTAGCGAGCTCAGTGAGCTGCTCAGCTGGAAGTGAGGTTGCAAGGGAAGACGTAAAGGTTAAAAAAGAAGAAAGTCTCCGTTAGTCAAAAAATGGAAAATTTCATACTGAATTTCTGGGCATTCAGTACTGAGAGCCATGAAAAAGAGAGCTCTTTCCAAGCACTTGCAGCTTGTGTGGTGGTGTGTGGAAAACACAATCCCACGTGCAACCGTGTGATTTGGTTGTGGTTGTGTTCCCTATTGTAAGAAATGATTAATTCATCTGTTGGTTTTCCTGTAGACTTTTGACCTTCGAGGAATAAAAGTTATTGATATTTCAGCAGGGGAAGTGAAGGCAATGCAGGGAGAGGACGTTCTGGCAGTGAGATATCGACTCTGTTGTATGGATATAAAACATGACTGTCAATCTTGTAAAGCTGAAACACAGCCCTTTCTGTAGCAAAAGGAGTGACGTAGTCAGATTTGTCACTTGTCACTGCTCCAGAGCATAAATCAAAAGAAATTGCACTACAGCCTTGCTTCTTAGCTGGATATCAGGCTGAGGAAGGTGTTGGGGAGGACAGTTTCCATTTGTGCTAATTAATCTTTCTGACAGGCAAATGCATCTTTGCTCACAGGGAACTACATAGTGTAGAGTGGGTGTTAAGAGGCAGAAGAAGCACTCGGGGCCCAGGGAGTGGGTGAGACTGACGCTTCCTCTGGGAAATCGCGAGGGGCTGGTCTCCAAACGCTCCAAGCAGGATCAGACACTGCTGAGTGGAGGAGCTGGGTTTAAAGGACATCCGTGGGGGTTGAGGGAAGACGTGGTCCTTGTGCTAGGGCCCGGTGTTGTTCAAAAGCTATGTTCTGGGAAAGTACAACATGAAGCGTTTCTGCAGGAGGAGGTTGGCCAGTGCAGAAGTGGCACCACCGTGGGTGTCCCCTGCCTTTGCTGCAGGAGGCACGTGTCCCATCGGCAGCGTGTCATCCAGCCTGTTTCATGCATCCTCCCTCTGCACTTCCACAAGGTGCCAAATGGTGAATTTGACACTCCCAGTGACTCTGCTGGAAAAGCTGGAGCTATTGGGAGACTTGGAGACTTGCAGGACAGTCCTGTGCTTTTCAAAGCTGTAGGTTAATGGAAAACTCTCCTAAAAATGCAGTGCTGCCTCATGGATTTCCTTTTAGATCCAGAAATTATTTATTTTTTTACCTAATCCGTTCCTCCTTTTTCACACATCCTTTTTCATTTCTATTTTTGCTGTGTGGATTGGGTAAACAGGCAATGATCAAAGGGAATGGCTGGGACTCAGGAAATTTCATCTCTTGTTTCATAAAGTGACATCTTTGTCTCCAGTGCCACGGGCTGAAGCCAGCTTTCCCCTGCTGTGGTGTTCCCACGTGATAGTATGTGCTGTTTGACATCTGAGCTGCTGTCTCTGACTTTGCAGCAGAGCCACAAGTGCGCAGGAAAAACAAAAATGCATTTGATCTAGATTTTTTGCCATTCTTCTCTGTCTGGAGCACGTACAAGGTGCTGAAATCCAGTGTATAGTGAAAGACCAGGATGAGGCTGACAGCCATTGCTATCCCCCTTACACCTTTATGTTTAACATCTTTGTCAGTGACCTGGATGAGGGGGTTGAGTGCTTCCTCAGTAAGTTTGCTGATTATACCAAACTGAGCTGGTGTGTTGATCTCCTTGAGGGCAGGGAGGCTTTGCAGAGGGATCTGGACAGGCTGGACCGATGGGCTGAGGCCATTGTATGAGGTTCAATAAAGCCAAGTGCCGGGTCCTGTACTTTGGTCACAACAACCCCCTGCAACGCTCCCGGCTCGGGGCAGAGTGGCTGGAAAGCTGCCCAGCAGAGAGGGACCTGGGGGTGCTGGTCAACAGCCGGCTGAACATGAGCCAGCAGTGTGCCCAGGTGGCCAAGAAGGCCAACG
>VZTO01024495.1:140425-162198 GCA_013400615.1 Syrrhaptes paradoxus | reverse complement strand
GATATTAGAAAAAAATGTCTTCACTGAAAGAGTGATCAGGCATTGGAACAGGCTGCCCAGGGCAGTGGTGGAGTCACCATCCCTGGAGGGGGTCAAGAAACGTGTAGATGTGGTGCTTCGGGACATGGGTTAGTGGGTTGGGTGGTGTTGGGTTGACGATTGGACTTGATGGTCCTTGAGGTCTTTTCCAACCTTAATGATTCTATGATTCTATGAAAGGGGTGGGAGTGGTGTGTAATGTGCTGAGTGTTGCCTGGGCATGTGTACCTCCCTTTAGTTATTGTGTAGAACATTCAAGGTCTCAGTCTTGTCTGACTCAAAGAACAAAAGTAAAGAATGGATAAAGCAAAATACAGTAAGAAAAATAAGTAGTGCAGAAGGATGAAGAACTTGTCTGGACTTGTCCAGAGGGGACTCATTCACACCTGTAAAATTCAGTGACCAGCAGGAAGTCCTGTGGTGTTGGCTACACAGAGAGAGATTTCCGTTTACTTTTGGAAATTTGTGTGGTCATCCACATGGGGCTTTGGCTTGGTGCAGCCAGGTGAGTTCTTAATCCAATTTTGGTTGGGGCAGCTTCCAAAATACACAAGTTGCTCAGCTCTTAGTAAAGACGGAATGTCCAGGTGAATGATTGAGTTGGGAGGAGAGCCCAAGCCTTTTGGTGAGAGATCAGATGAAGGTTCATGTCACATGAACTTTATCTCCCTTCTGGAGGCTCAGGAAGTCTTTTCCCAGATTTTTCACTGATTATGGAGCACTTAAATACATAATTTCCTTGGCAAATCTCATAAAAATATATTTGTTGCCTTGAGGATTATGCAAACACATTTCCAAATAGTCACGTTTTGAACATATTCAGAAGCTGTTTGCTTTTTACATGTTTTCTGCCTTTTGGAGACCCTTTTGAAGTTACCTGGAGATGTTTTCTGGACATTCTCCCCTCCTACAGTTCCCCTGGGAGGTGTGACCTCTTAGCACTTCTCCAGAACAGATCAAACTTTGGATCCCCTCAAAATTTTGATATTAACTATAAACGTGAACTACGAAGGAGACCTACAAGGCTTTCCTGCTTAAGGATTATATATTCAGAACTGAACAGACATTCAGGTCAAACATGAATTTTGATGTTCTTTTAAAATGACACAGACCCAAAATATTACATTTCCAGTGATGGTTTAAATAAAGCTCTTTGAGGAATCTTGTATTTTTCTTTCATGTTGAAAATGTAAAAGATAGTTTAGAGTTACATCCTCATGAATTCTGAGATTTTAAAGGTTCCATAAAAAACCTTGGTCGTAATAACTATTTCTCCAGGTTTTCTTATATTTCTTTGTTATGCTCATAACTGTTGTATGGGTATGCACAGTTCTTAGATATTAGGTTTTAATACAGATTTCTAATGATAAGTGGTGAAGCTGGTACAGAGATTGGTTTAAACTCTAGATCTTTTTTTGTCATTTCAGTACAGTCCCATTGAATTCACTAGGCATCCTGGGCTTTCTCTGGCCCCTAAACATGAGTATCTACCATTGTGGTTTTTTCCCCTTTCACTCCAGTCTGATGGCTAAGGTGGAGGAGTTTAACCAAAAAAGTAAATATCTATGTCTATGTTTTAATTAAGAATAGCACTGTCATTTGTCCTGTGTCTGAGCATTCAAATCTTTTTGTTCGCAAAACCCATCTCAACTTTTTTTTGAGAAGAAAATCCCAGCTCCTCTTCCCCTCCAAATATACAAAAAAAGTAAATCCCAACAAAAAGCCCGATTGTGTAGAGGTATGCAACAGCCTCCACAGACAAAATGCAGCATCCAGCGCTTTGCTTTCCACCTAAGAGCAAAATTTAAGGAATTGTTTTTCAAGCTCAGCACATCCAGACACCCAAAGGGTGGGAAAAATGTTCCTTATGTGATCAGTGCTTTTTCCCTGACTTTCAGTGGCAGCTACCATGTGCTGATATCTGGAAAAGGTAGCTGGTCCTTGTTGGTGCCTATAAGAGACGGACAGACTGGAGATGGGTGGCTGTTCTACAATCAGGAATGACATCTGTGTTTTTCTGTGAAATAATAACCTGCCTATGGGCCAGACAGTGTAGTCTCAGGTTAGGCAGAAATCATAAATGTCAACTTTAAGCAAAGCTGTTTGCTTGTGTAAGACCAATATTCTAGTCTAAGCCTTATTTACAACATTTTTTCTTCTTCTTCAGGTATTTTGAGTTTTATGAAGGGCCTTTGGAATACAACTCTACCAAATGCCTGGAATTACGGCAGGACATCATTGAGGTGAAGGTTTTGTCTATGTAAGTATGAATGACTGCTTGATAAAAAGGTTACTTTTCAGGCAGGATGAAAATGATAACCTACAATGACACTATCAAAAGATGCAGGGCTCAAGAGATCCCATCAACAGGGATCTTATCAGCGATTCCTAAAGCTCTTTTATACATGCAAGTAATGACATTTGAATTTGATCTGAGGTCGAGAATTAAATTGGAATTAAATACAGTGCTTGTAGTATTATTTGCAATATTATATTCCAGGTAGTTGAAGAGTAAGAAAACCCAGACTGACTCACAGCAAGTGTCCATCCAGCTTAAGGCTCTATCATTGACAGTGGCCAGTTGGGAAAGCTAAAAGATGAAGCAAAAACATTAACCCTTCCTGATAACAAATACTTGCATGGGGACTTGCTGAGTGGTAGATGTTAACTAGACTACAGTAATCGGACAATAGACCTCTCTGTTAATTTGTTTATATCTTTTTCTGAGCCCATTTCTACTTTGACCTCTTCAATCAGCGAGTTTCACAAGTTAGTAAGATTCAGTATAAAGTAGGAAAAAGTGATTCTGAGAAACCATTAAATATGTGTATTTTATCTTCTGTGGTCCTATTTAGGTGCTTAGATTATGCCTAATCCCTTACCATATCTAAAACCTGTGTTTTAGTGATTTTACGGACAGTCCTCAAGGCTTTTTGAGGACTGTAAAGTGCACTGAGAATCTCAGTTGAAAGTGCAGTTATACAAGTGCATAGCATGAAGCAATCAAGGCTCCAGAAAATACAATTTTCCTCCAGGTCTGCATGAATTTTGAGCATGTCTCCCTCGCTGACTTTGTGCCCAGAAAAATGTAGGTTATGTCCTTGTCTTCTGTATTTGGTACTGGATGAAGGATACACGAGTAACAACTTTGCACTGCTTGCTGACTTGCAGTGCTTAAAAATAAAAAGAAGGGGTGAGAATGTGACACTTCTGCCAATGTTCTGCTGAAGACAGGAAGTTTTGAGTTGCTTTTCTGCATACTTATCAGATGGTACAGAGAATTACTCATTTATCTTCACCTTATCCAATGGCACATAGAAGGCAGTGGACTCCAGATCAGCTGGATAGAGTTGGCCGTACTTTTACGATGGATGCCATTTGTCATTAAGCTCTTTTACTACGCTGGATTCTTCCAATGTGCTTGTTTCTAACGTGCTCCATTTCCTCAGTCAACCCTTACAGTAGTGGAAGATTTCCAAGTGAATGTGCTCTGGTGGGCTACAGAAAGTACAATATGACCTAATTCCTTCCTGTAACTTCCACAGCCTGGGAAATCCTAAATTCTGCTCAATCTAAATATATAATTATCTTTAAAATCTTTGCTTTATTCAATGATTCAAAGCCCGCAGGCCTGAAGAGAACTCAATAAGATCTATCAATGTTGAAAGAAATCTCTGACTTCAAAATTTCCTAGCCGGATTATGACATTGCACCCTAGTCTGAGATATTTGCAAGGCTTTCATTATCTCTGTTGCCCAAATACAGAAGAGTATGCATGAACTCTAAGGTGGGAATGGTTAAAATTGATGATATCACCAAAAGTGTATCATCCTGTACCAGCCTAGTAGATACAGGAGTGTCATTTTTTGGTATAACTGACAGTGTATTTATTAACAGAGGGGGAGATCCTTACATAAAGACCTTTTCACCTCCTCATACCATCACAGATGTTTTTCCCTACACGTGTGCTATTGCAGTTTCCAAAATGGATTTACCAATCCATTAATCTATAGGATCTCACAGATTTAGATAACCTCACCCAAATATAGTGGTAGTTGGTCAAATTATCTAAAATATATTTTTTTCCGATACCCCCTCTGCTGGGCCCTTTTGCTAGGTGCAACTTTTCCTTCCAAAGCCACTGTAGTTGCCAGACACTTCCCAGCAGACTATGGACAGGACAGACTTTGGTACAGTAGGAAATGAAGCCTCTGTAATAAAGTGAATTTTTCTTTTCTTTCTTTTTTTCTCTTTTAGGGTGAAACAAACGGAATTGTTTGACAGATGGAAGAGCCTACAGATGTGCAAATGGGAAATGAATGTCACAGAAGCTAATTTATTCAAGTAAGGACAGTCCACATTAATGAGCCTGAGTAAGACTTAACTTTAGTTCGAGTTTAGCTTCCTGTAGAGAGGCCAAACCTTCATATGGATAGCAAAAGTAAGCATTATAACTCTGTTACTGTTGGAGTACCACCCTTTTGAATAAATATGGACTGTTTTCTGCTTTTAAAAAGTCAACAGTAAGAGTGAAAGAGAGTTCTTCTGACGTGTGGGAGTTCTTCCCAGAAAAGGCAGGGAATTTGGTATGGAAAAGACTGTGACTGGCATGATTCAGAGCTGTTGTTTAGAATAAGGACCCACAACTTTCTCCCAAATTCTCTTGCATGATTCCACGAAATAGCTGTCATGAGAGAATGTGAGAATGCATGTGCCGAGTTAGTCATTAACATCTTTAAAATTAACTAATTGTTAGTCGCAGACTCACAGCAGTTTTTCCAACATGAGCTTCACACATAAGATTTTTTAGGGGTTTTTTAGTATTTTTTTTTCTGGATTTTACTTGATGGGCAATTATCAGAGCCCATTTTGAAGACAAGAGCCATTCAGCAGTAGACCCTACTGTCTTAAAGACTGCTTGGAGTAACAGAACTCATGATTGTCCCCAGAGTGCATGGAGCACATTGAAGTATGGAGGCCAGGTGGGAAAAAAAAAGAAAAGTTCAAAATCTGTTTAATTTTTGTCTTATGAGGCAGAGACTTCAGTGTGTGAATGTGTGGGGAAACTGTAGTCCCTTAAAAGCAGACCAAAGTCTCAAATTTTAGAGGTAGACTAAAAATTTTAGAGGTAGGCTAAAAGGTTGTGGTCTACCAACACTTTCCAGCTTTGTCAGTTCCGGGCCACTAGGTGAGATGGGCAGAATCCAACAAAAGTTAAACCTAAGCAGCAGGGAGGGAGGAAGCACAAATATCACATGAGGTTTTGTATCTGGAGACTATGGAAAACCTTGACAGTCTTCCTCCATCAGGTATCAGACATTTCCACTAAGGAAGGTGCCTCTGGAAAACCAGTTGGACATTAGGTTAAGAAACAACATCTCTTTCAATTCCTTAATGCAGAACTAATGAAGAGTTTTTTCCTGTCTCAAATATCACAATTCACTCCCCCTACCTGCTTGTAATTATTTAATGATTTAATTATTAGAAATTATTTGGTGACTTATTCGTTCTCAGTTGCTGCATTGATCTGATCATATTGCATGAGTCAAGCATATAATATTAATTGGACATCACTGAAATTTTTAAATAATTCTGTGTTTGCTTTCTGGTGCTTTTAATAAAGCCCAAAAAGAAGACTGGCTTATTCTTCCAACTCATAACGAGGCCATGTATCCCAGAGGCAAGGTATTTAGTTGAGGTTATTTGAGAGCCATTAGTGTTGTCTTCATGTCTGTGCATTTGCCATGACATGTATTTTTTATTAAAGTTATAAAATGCTTTGACTGAGAAACAAATTAGCTCTGGATTAAGTCAGCTGAAGTCAGGGCTTTCAGTTCCACCAGTAAAAGGAGGAAAACATTCAGGGAAAGATGGGAGCTAAGAAATGGACCCTTGTTTGGGCAGCTGCTTTTCCTGTTCAGTTTTCATATCAGAGCTCAACGCATTTTATCTCTTGCCAAGAATCCCACAAACATTTTGGCCATTTGTCTGAGCCATGACCAGTCTGCCTTGCATCCATCCGTTGTGCCCACATCATCTTCCTGGTGCACATGTGCAAGGTTCAAGGCAAAACTCAGACCTTTGAAAGTTTTTTTTGTGACCAAAGTGTGCTGAGCTGCACAGCAGTCTGGTAAGTGGGGCAGTGTGGTTAGCTATTGCTGTGTTTAATTCCCTGCCCTGCCAAGCTTTCACATCCCAGGTGAATACTTTAACCCCAGTGCTTCCTGCCCAGTGATGAGTAAATAATTTACAAAAAGTGGAAGACATCTAAAGCAGAGAGGGATGAATTCATTAGGAAGGTTTCCTCAGGATATTGAGGGCAGAAGCTCATCTTTGGAGTCCGGAGCAGGGCAGAATTTGCCCATGTATTTCCTGGAGCCTAGCAGAAACTGATAAAGGGATCTAATTTCTTCTGTTTTTGTTGTTGTAGTTGTTGTTGTTTTTTGTTTTTGTTTTTTTTTTACTGTAAGTTCCACAATCAAACAAAATTTTCTAAAGGAAAATCCAGCAAACCTCTGTTTTACCCTTCCTACAGCTAAAAAGTTTGTTTTTAATTAAAAATGCCTCATTAGGAGTTATAGTAATTGCAAATTGTAAAGCATGCTGTCGGCTCCTTGATCTTCTTTCTCTGTTTTTTTCATGTTACAGGTCTACTTTGTCAAGGTGTTGCAATGCCCCTGCCTTTCTGTTCACCACCCAGAAAAATACTCCCTTGGGAACTAAACTGAAATATGAAGTGGATACTAGTGGGATTTTCCATATCAACCAAGAAATCTTCAAAATGTTTCCAAAGGTGCCTCATGACTCTGTCCATTTGCAGAATCAACTTCACTCTACCTGCTGTGTTAGATGCTCTCCTGTAGCCAAGCATTTAGCAGTTGGCTGTTTGACATTCCTACAAACTTTGCTTATACTTTGAAAGTGTTTACTTTTGGTATGATATTTTAGCTGATTATCCTATTTTTAGTGGTCATCTGCTCTAGTATGCAATATATATATTTTCCTGCAAAATATTACTGATCTAGCAGCAAAATGGCTCATGAAATAATTTAAGAAAGCTGAACAAAAGATGCACATACTGATCAGAACTTCTTAAAAGTACAGTACTCACATACAATAAATGCAACATTGTAGGAGTAGGTCTGCTTTTTTAGGAGCATGATTATTTTATAATTCATATTCACAATGATTAATTTTTTATACTAATTTCTTTTTTGTAGCTTATCTTTTATCTGCACAATTTTTAAAGGTATTAATCATAACGATTATTCAAAACATTTTCATCAAATAATCCTTGACCTGAGGGCCACTAAAAGTTATAACCAGTGGGGAATTCCCATTGCACATCATGACTGATGTGCAGAAATGGGCTTAAATAAATAAATTAGTGACTACTGATTTATCATGGGGCACACCTCATGAATTTAAAATGGCATGTTTGGAGGGGATAACTGAAATGTATCCCTTTCCAAAAGTCAGAAAAATATTCAGGCTAAGTACTTAGATTTTTGTCACTAGTATTGTCCTTCAGGGTCTCACCATTTTTTGCTTTTTGCCTTACTGGGCAGCAGATGTGTAGGAGACAAAGGGCTGAAAGCATAGGAGCAAGATGCTAAGGGCAAGAGCCTTGTCCTGAGTGCGGAGACCTGGCTCCTGATCTCCCCTTTCAGGACTGCTGAGGCATTTTGTGTTAAGGAATTGCTGGATAATACGCAGATGACTCTATAATGCATCTCTTTTAGATGCTCTTTTCTCAAACAAGTGTAGTTGCTTGCCCTTTTGCCTCATGGCTTATGAATGCTCTGGGAATACTCACCTGGAAATGTCGTGCTATTGTCACATCTCTCTGTAGTTTGCGGTATGAAACGATTGATAAAATATTTATGTACCAAAATGAGCACTCTCATGCTTATATAACCACACCTCTACATATTTATAAGGTGGAGGGCTGCGTCACAACCCTTTCACCGTGACGGCCCTGTTCTGTTCTCAGAGATGGGATTTTCACTTTTTCCAGCTTCGGTAGCAGATGCAGAATTTTTTCCAAAGATTGCAGAAAGATGTGTCCTACACCAGTCCAAAAAAGTACCCGACCAAAGGCTCTAGGCACTGCTGGTAGTACAAGTGCTAGTTATAATAATAATTATTAAGGCTATTAGTACAATTAGTGGTAGCAAGCACCAAAATTTGGGCTAGGTTATAAAATCTGGACAAAACCAGATTATTGCTTTTTTTTTTTCTCTCTCTTCGTTGTCCATAGCATCTCTAATTGCACAGCAAACAATCCCATCCATTTGTGGGCACCAGGGGAATATTGCAGGTCAGAACCAGATGCAGCTGCACAAAAAAAAGAAAAAAGGAAAAAGTGAAAAAAAAGACTAGTTGCCTANATAACCACACCTCTACATATTTATAAGGTGGAGGGCTGCGTCACAACCCTTTCACCGTGACGGCCCTGTTCTGTTCTCAGAGATGGGATTTTCACTTTTTCCAGCTTCGGTAGCAGATGCAGAATTTTTTCCAAAGATTGCAGAAAGATGTGTCCTACACCAGTCCAAAAAAGTACCCGACCAAAGGCTCTAGGCACTGCTGGTAGTACAAGTGCTAGTTATAATAATAATTATTAAGGCTATTAGTACAATTAGTGGTAGCAAGCACCAAAATTTGGACTAGGTTCTGATTAATCACTGTAATGTACTGTCTGATTTAGAGAGATTTCCTGGGCTTTACCAGCTTCTCTGGAACACAACACCTGGGGCACACTAATTTTATGGTTCATGCCCTCAGGTGGAAATCAGAATGAAAGCAAGTTTCTAAAATTATTTCTTCCATTATAAAATCTGGACAAAACCAGATTATTGCTTTTTTTTTGTTTTTTTTCTCTCTTCGTTGTCCATAGCATCTTTAATTGCTCAGGAAACAATCCCTTCCATTTTTTGTCACCAGGGGAATATTGCAGGTCAGAACCAGATGCAGCTGCACAAAAAAAAGAAAAAAGGAAAAAGTGAAAAAAAAGACTTGTTGCCTACATGTTTAGCAAGAATAACTGTTTTCTTGCTGTGATATTGCAGGATATGCCGTACCGTCGCTCCCAGTTTAAGAAATGTGCAGTGGTTGGGAACGGAGGGATTCTGAAGAACAGCAGATGTGGCCGGGAGATCGACAGTGCAGACTTCGTGTTTCGGTAATCACCACAGAATAATTTTGCTTTTGCCTGTTTAATGACAAATAAAAGATTGTGAAGCTATTCTCTATCCCATGGAAAAGTGGGATTTGCCAAACTGGCCATATCAGGCCTGCTTCTTGCACAAAAAAGCAATATTTTGAAAAAACCACCTCATTGTATAATATTTATTTTAAAATTACACTTTGAGGAATTATTTCTCCCTAACTCTATGTGATTATCATAGACTTACTGACAAAATTTTATGTCCTCATTCAGGACATCCCCTGTTACTCAGGTTGTGGATTTATCCTTCCATGGTCATTAGCCCAGGACCAGTGTCTTGTGAATGTGGCCATAATCTTCTGGGGCAGTCATGTATAAGAACTTTCGGTGAAGGTCCCTTTTTACCACTGTTACTCTTCTTCGAACTGTACCACAACTGATTATAAAAGAGCAGATCAGAACTTGGAAACTGTGTTGCTTTTGGTACCAGCAATTAATTAAATAGAAGCTTAAGCAGAACTGAAATATGAATAAGTACATCAGGACTTGTGCAAAAAAATTCCCAACTTCAGCATCTCCAAAACGTGGCACCAGCATTTATGCACAAAGTCATGCTGGTGCTTTAGAGCTTAATGTCTGCTGACATAAATTGTAAAGTAAAGCTTCTGTTTAAGATCAGATCTGAACACATCCACTTTCCAGTCTAACACCAGTTCACCAAAGTGTCAGGAATCACCGTCTTGGTCATCAGCAGAACAACTCTTGAAAAATATTTCGAAAAGCGCCTATGGAGCACTGCTAATATTCAGTGATACCTTCAGGACACCTGGGAAAATCTTTTATTGTCAGGAAGCTTGTGGGCAGCAGGACACAATGTAGGTTTTTTGATAGCAATTAATTATGTTATAACAGAAGATATAAGATTCACACATATGAATCGCATTTACTAGTTGTTATTGTCTGTCTCCATCTACTGGCCAGAGTGGAAATCCGTGGTGAAATGTGTGCATTTCAAGATGGAACAACTCTTTGCAGGGATGAATTTTTTGAGTTTTGTGACAAAACTACACTTTATGCCAATTGTGTCGTTTTTATAAGGAATTATCACTTTCAGCAAAATCAATCTTTCATTATCCTGGTGGGAGTTTACAGTTTGAAAACATTGAAGCTGAATAATTGAAAGCTTTTTTTTTCAAATATAATCTAATGAGTACAGTGCCCGGTGCTAGGTGGAACTGGGGATGCTAGAGGACTTCACAAGGATGTTGTGTGACCCAGAAAAGTGCTGGAAATAACATTACCTACGAGAAGGATGGGGTGTCTAAAAAAAAATTCTCTGACCTGATAAAGAGGGACTCTCTGGGAGGTAGATGTGAATCTCCAGAGTCTGAGAAGGGCTTTGGAGGACTTCTGTGCATTTCTCTGCTCTGCCCTCTCCCTGTGACCGAGAAATTATGGTGGCAGTGAAAACACTGAGCATCGCTTATGCTAAATGCCTTCTTAGTTTTCTCCGATTCAGCCCTGATCTTCAAAAATAGGATGTTTGGGAATTAGGCACAGCAGCATTTTTGAGATGTGAGGATCTTGACAGTGATGGCTTTTATTGCGGCTTGTAGATCACTTCGAAAAGTTTCTAAAATGTCAACAAATATCAAACCCTATGTTAAACTGAGTGTAAAACTAGTTGTAAGGCTACTTATGTTGCCTCTGATAATGCTGAAACTTTTTTTTTAGCTGGGTTTCCTGTGCAAGTGAAGCTCATGTGGTATCTTGTGTGTGTGTTTCAGTAATTTCAGCATCTCTGGAGGGATGCGCTAGATTTTTTGAGATGATTAATCTAGGTCAAGGCCAAGGTGAGTGGAGGCTGGGCAAAGCCAAAGTTTGCAAATCTTCACAAATTTGCTCCTAATAGCTTCGAAATCCTCTGGTGAATCTGTAGAGTCAGGATTGCTGCTGGGAGATGCGTATAAAGGGGAGCAGAGAGTTTAGGATTAATTAGGACTGGATTGATTTCTCTCTGGTGGAGCATTTCTCCTGAATTCTCTTGGATATAAACCAAAGTATGTTAAAGGCAATGTTGTAGATATAGTTTATTTATTAATTATTGAATACAGCTCAGCCATTGCTGAGGAAATAATTGATTTTTTGGGCTGCTTGTACTTGCTGCTTCATGCCATTTCTCATCGTAAATAACCGAAGTAAATAGATGAACTGCTATTGAGGAAGCAAAAAGAATGAACATTTGTTACTTCTGCAAAAAGGAGTCAGCTCTGACAGACCTGGGGAATAAGACAGGTCTTCATTCAGCCCCTAAGTACATGTTACTTTAATGCATCAACATGTTTCATACAATTTTAAATTCTCAATCTGTTTCTAGATTTGTTGCTTGGAAGGAACGCTTCAATCAATTCTACTTTTTAATCTTGAAAAGGTGCAAGGAATCATTTAACTTTCCTACTAATTTCTTTCCTTTGTAGATGCAATTTGCCTCCTATATCTGAGAAATACTTTACAGACGTTGGGGTGAAGACGGATGTCGTGACAGTCAATCCCAGCATAATTACTGAGAGGTGATTTTTTTAAAAATTATTTATTTTATTTATTTATTTTCATCTCCCATTGCTTTTACAAACCTACTTTTTATTCAATTCTGTTACAGATAATTTTTTTCCCCAATATTACTTTAAACTGATACTATGAATCATACATTTCATTCTGAACTGAAGTTATTTAGTTTCTGGGATCTGTAACAACTTATAGAAATGTGTTAAACACTCAGACTCGCACACTGATAGCAGAAAGTGGGAAGCTGATGAATCATAATTTTAGCTGATGAGCTAAAATCGTGACATCAGAGCCACCCTTCCCCTGGAAGTCCTGTACTATGCTGGCAAAACCCAGGCAAGTGTTTAGGACACACTAGGGTGGAAGCAACTGGTTCCCACCCCGAATACTTAAATAAAGTATGATGTATAAAGTATCAATAAATAAATGCCAGTTAAACTTTGTAGCCGGGATTGACTGAGTGATTTTAATTTTAAATTTGTTAGGACCTTAATGCCACCTCACTGACAGGTTTGGGACTGTGGGGCTAATGCATGCATTCCTTTCTTGCTGGGAAAATGTGTTTCTCTTCTCAAGTAACAAAAAAAATCACTTGCTTGCATTATGGGTTTCTTTTAAATGTTGCACTTAGTCTTTTTAGAAATGGTTTTGCTCTGCTTTGGTATTTGCCACTTTTTAAACACTATAAAATATGTGTGCACTCTACTGCTAACCAAACCTTGGAAAAAGTATGTACTTCCCATAGTAAAATGAGAAGTGAGACATGATCAGAAATGTCTACAAAGTTTGTCTACTGTTTAATGAATGTGTTGCCAAAAGAGGAGAGCAAACTTATTTTTTATCCCCTGCATTTTTCCCCTTCGTTTCATACTGACATTTAAGCTACAAATTTAAATATATTCCCCTTTCAGTTGTGACTCTAGCAGAAACATTTCAGGAAAAGCCCATTGGAGGTTTCTTCTCTGAGTCTGTGCTGGTCTGACCATCTCTTTTGTATTTTTCCCTTTAGATTTCATAAGCTGGAAAAATGGAGGAAACCCTTCTACGACGTGCTCCAAGTCTATGAGAACGCTTCCGTGCTGCTGCCAGCATTCTACAACACTCGCAACACAGACGTCTCAATCCGGGTGAAATACGTCCTGGATGATTTTGAATCTCAGCAAGCTGTTTATTACTTTCATCCCCAGTATCTCATCAACGTCTCGCGCTACTGGCTCGGCCAAGGGGTACGGGCCAAGCGGATCAGCACAGGACTGATCCTGGTGACTGCTGCCCTGGAGCTCTGCGAAGAGGTTCATCTTTTTGGCTTCTGGGCTTTCCCCATGAACCCCTCAGGGATTTTTATAACTCACCACTACTACGACAATGTGAAACCTCGCCCTGGTTTTCATGCTATGCCCTCAGAAATCTTCAACTTCCTCCACATGCACAGCAAAGGGATTCTGCGGGTTCATACAGGGACCTGTAGCTGCTGTTGACTGGGACATTTCTTCCTCTGACACAAAAGTGTAACTGGAACTCAATGCCTGTGTATGGTGTAGGAGGTTTTATTACACCCTGAGATTATGCAATAATTGATTGATATCAATTTTCCTCAAGGCATCCCATAAAATCTAGGATACCAGCATCTTTCCTTCTGACAGAGTTGGGTCCGTAACAGTGTGGGAGAAGCAAAACTCTTTTGTCCCAGGGTATACCCTGCCCTGGAAAGCAGAGTCAGATAAGAAGCACATTTCCAATAGTTTTGGGGATAAACAGAGCACATTAATGTAGTTCTCATTTCACCATGAAGAAAAGCACCAAACTTTTGAGGAGAATCAATGGTGGAGAATTTTAGCATAGACTGGATGACTTTACGTAGGTTTCTGAGTCGAGTATCTTGGGGCATTGCCAGATTTTATTGAAAGCACTCTTCTCTGGCATTTGGGCTTTTGAAAATACTTTTTAGCATTATAGTTTTAAAGGGAAGTATATAACTTGAGGTCTTTGTTCTGTAATGTCATGAAATATTGGTAGGTGTAATAGGAATAAACAAGATCACTTAATGAAATTTTTCAGCAAGGATAGAAGAGAATGTTGACCTCACATTCACAGCAGTAGGTAACTGTTAATCGTGGTGTGCAATTGTTTTAGAGCTGCTTTCTTCTTCTGTCTTACATTTCTGGTCTCTGCTGATCATGTTGTCTTTCTCATTGCTGGTAATGCTTTCCTTCTACCTAACGCGTGAGAAATGTGTGTACTTCCTTCTGCAGTGACCATCTCAGCTGCAGATTGGACTCCTTAAAGAAAAAACATGCTCCTTCACACCTCTGCAAGCTTTTTTCTGTCTGAATAGCAAGGAGTTTACGTAGTTATATTTTCAGAGTTGATTTTTTAGTCCAAATAAGACAGAAAAAGGGCATTTCCTCCTTGATTTTTATTAAACACTTGGTAAGAGTACCTGAATGTCGATTCACTGTTGTGCAGGTCGCGTTAAATACTGTCCGGTATCTGTGATAAGTACTGGCAGGAAAGGAAGGTAAAATACAGTGAAGATACTTTGTGGCTTGGATTCTGATGCTTGTTTTAAAATGATGCATCTCAAGATGTCAGATGTCTTAACATGGTATTTTTGTATGTCGAGGATGTTATTAGGATAGTGAAAGGGCTGATGTGTTCTTTAAAAAGCTTTGTCAGTTATGCCAAGCTTAATTTTTCACCTGATAGCGTTAAATAGGCAAAATCCTGGTGAAGAAGAGATGCCACATATTGCTGGAGTTTATTTTGGCTGCTGAACCATGGTGTAGCAGGCTGCTGGTGCTACTGCGTACACAGGAGGGTGAGGTTTGCTGTTTCGGCTGTGCTGGCATACTTAAATGCACAGAGTTTCCTCGTATAAATTCTTAGTCTGAAGCACTTGGGCTGCTGTCCTTGTCATGTCTTAGATTACAAGGTCTTTGATCAAGGGTTTGGAGTTTAAAGTGTTAGTTTTATACGAGGAATACTTTTTCTTTTGGGGTGGGGAGGGGGTTTAAATCCAAATCTGGATTTGGATTTTGATTTTGTGGTGCACGAATGCACAAAGCTTTTCAAAGCATCTGTGCTACGCTGAGAGCTGTGAATAAATGATAAAAAATGGAATGAAGCACAGTGGTCAAAAGCACAATGGTTCAAAAGTCCCTACTGACCTGCAGTGACCTGGACGGTGTCTGTGGGTGTATTTCCTTAATTTTCTGCTCGACTCCAGAGCTCTGACTACATTAAAACCACCCCACATCCTTGGTAAAGGTGTCGGAGCTCACTTGGGAAATACCAGCCAGGGATATGTGAAGGACCTGTGCTTAAACTTTATATATTTGTGTTGTGCTATTTTGGTCTTAAAGAGTTACACGGTACGTTAGTGAGCACCACCTCATACCGGCTAGCTGTGAAATACACCGCACACGAAGAATGAACCTGTAGATGAAATAGTTTTCTTGATTTAATATGCAAAACAGATCTTTGTGTTTCCTGTGTTTGTTAAATTTCTGTGCAAAGGGCTTTGATAATGAAGTGCTGTCATGAAAGTGCTATTTAGAGGGCAGTGTGGCCCTGTGGGTTGGCCGTTTTGCTGTGCATTAAGCTTTAGGATAACAGGAATGACACTGAAGCTGGTAGACTTCAGTATCGCTTTGCTGCTGCTGCTTTGCTAAGGTTACCTTCTTTAGTAAAGGAATTTTCTTTACTGTGGTGATTGAAGTGAACAAAAGCAACTGAAAGGAGTCTGAGATGTTGCAAGAGAGATTTCTAAAAAAGATGGGAAAGCACTTGAGAAGCATCCATTCATTGGTAAGAAATGGTGCAAATCCCTCTTTTTAGTTGCAAAAATCCTTTTTTTGGACTTTTTTGGACAGACAAAAGGATAAGCAAAACTTATCACAGACATTTCCTTTCCTTTGTTTGCTTCATCTAAATGAGCAATGTAAATTCACTTAGGCTATACCATAATAAGTGCAGTTTTACACTGTTTAGATTTTGATCAGTTATAAATCTATAGCTACTATATTTTTTTAATGATTTTAAAAACATGTGTGTGCAGGATCCTAGCATGCGTGCACCAAAGGCCCAGTCTTGCCACATTTATCTGAAAAGAGCTCCCGTTCAAGCGGATGGGTGTTTTATTTGTGTAGGGACTACAGAAACAGGCCCAGACAGGTCTGTGAAGGTGTACATAGGTGTATAGTTAGATATAAGGAGTGATTTGCAAGCCAGAAAGGAATATATATAAAATAATCCTTGAGATGAAATGCATGTTGCAATGTGTTTACTTTCTGATTAATTTTTTCAGGTGTTGCTCAAAAAATGGATTGAAAAACTGTGGCATTTGTCAGAAATGCCATATGCAGAAGCTTTCAGAAAATTTTTGGCCTCCTTGCCTTGCACCGGGTACTGAAAAATCAGCATCTGTGGGGCCAAGTGGGAACGGTGTGGTGGCAGGTTGCAGGAGTCGGGGCTGAGGATGGACCCTACCTGCTGCTCTCTTCTCCATGGTTGGCAAATCAATACTGCCCAGGAGGCTTTAGCTACACGGAGGTTACTACCTGTTGCAATGTGGGGTTGGTGAGCCAGCATTGACCATCCTGAGTTTCTGCTCGTGCTGCTTAAACAGATGAAAAGAAGGGCTGTTGCAGAAAGAAGGACCCTCCTTGTTTTCTGCCATCATGCTTTTGTGTACAGGGAGTAAGAAAACACTCTTTCCACATCAAGAATTTTTTGTCTGAGTTGAAGGCTATTTCTTTTTCCCTTCTCCCATGCGGTCAAAGCTCCAAATGTCCAATCTTAACCTTCTTTGAACAATAAGTTTATCTTTACACTGTGCATAATGTGTTATGCTCTCCCACTGAAAAAGCTTCAAGCCCCAGAGAAATCCTTTGATACAAAAATCTGAACATTCTGAGAAGAAATGCTGTCAGCTGTCTGGTACCACATCCTGAGCTCAGGCTGTAATCCCGGCGCTGTTCCTAAGGATATGAAGTCTGAGACAGGGAGGGAGAAAATGATAATATTTAATCACCAACTCCCCATATTATTTAGGAGGCTGTCTTAAGAAGTTCTGGAGATGTGCATGCACTGGCAATGCAAATTCTGTCGGAAAAGCATAGCTGGCTTCTCTTTTATTGTCAGGTCAACAGAGGAGGCTGATGAATCTGCTGGTGCTTTCATCAAAGGGAAGGAAGTATTTAGTTGAACTAGTTTAACTGCTTTGCTTTTAACTTCTGAAATCCAACTTTGCTGTTGGAGAGAATGGATTAAATGGGGATAGGGCCATTATAATATTTTAGCATATTTTTTACAATTGCAGTGGAGTTGTCAAAGCCAGCTCATGAATTGCAAAGGGACAGCCCTGCTGTGTCAGCTCCTCCTGATGTGATCTCAGGGAGGAGAGGCACCACGGTGAGTAGGTCCGTGAAAAAAGCTATGTAAAGGGAATATGGGAGATTGCACACACAGCTCTGGTCCAGAACCTTTACTGATATGGAGTAACATGATAGCAATGATAGATGAAGCTACACAGCTTGCAAAGACCAGGAGTAGCTCCCCTGATCCCTGGTAAAACTGGAGTGTAGTGAGGGGACAAGGGGTAACAGTTATAAGCTGAAAGAGGGTAGATGTAGACTAGATATTAGGAAGAAATGTTTCCCTGTGCAGGTGGCGAGGCAGAGGCCCAGGTTGCCCAGAGAAGCTGTGGATGCCCCATCCCTGGAGGGGTTCAAGGCCAGGCTGGATGAGGCTTTGAGCAACCTGGGCTAGTGGGAGGTGTCCCTGCCCATGGCAGGGGGGTTGGAACTTGATGATCTTTAAGGTCCTTTCCAACCCAAACCATTCTGTGATTCTGTGATCCTTGACTGACGATAAACTAAAGGTGATGTTCACTCAAGATTGTTGAATGTAGTAGATGGAAGGAAACCAACTCCAACAATACTCCATGCTATGGGGGTTTGGTGAATCAGGAGAAATGTTGCTCAGACCTCGAAGGCAAAAATTGTTGGTGGTGAAGCAGCGGCATGGGTGGACTGCCTGTGTTCGTCTTTACGTGGCAGGAAGGAGCAATCTTGTTTGTGTGTGATGGAAACTGAGATGGATAAAACACCGAGATGTGAAGCGAGAGGGAAACTGTCCTTTTTAATCTTCTGAGGCCTGGTGGCTTGTCAGCAAAGCTCTGGCTGTGGAGAGAATGAGCTTTGGTAGTGAAAATGGTCCTTCTTCCCATCTTGCATCTAAGTGTCTGGAGAACTTTGGAGCTTTTACACGTAAAGGAAGAAGGAAATGGAGAAATTTGGTGATCCCTAAAGGCCAAATTCCCTGGGAAATTCTGGAGTGAGCTGGGGTTGTAGGAATAAAGGAGTCAGTATTTATGCTTTGGGTTTTTTCTAAAATCCAGTAAAGTCTGTGGAAAGTTTGGTGGACTTCAGAGGAAGCCTGTAGAAATGAGCATGGGCAGGAAGAGTAGCCTCTTATTTCTCACTCACTTGATTTCAGATAATTTTTTTTTTTAATATTGTAGATACAGTGCCGTAGCAATACTGTGTTTTTAATGGTGTGCGTAAAAGATCAAACTTTCTCTGGAAGCAGAAATGTTGTGACTGCCACTCTCCCTTCCAGATTTTTGGCACTTCTCATCTTTTCCAACTCATCTATGCAAAACATTTCACCGTAGTGGTGTAAATAGCCATCTCAAATCACAAACGAACCTTCTGTACTCAACATGCCTCGAGAAAAGAGGTGTTTTTCTGCTTGCTTTAAAATCACAGCGTGGAATTTGTCACTGATATGAATGTGTTTAAGAGAGGATTCAACCCATACTCTCTGAAGCCAGCACAATGGTCATGTTTGGCTTCAATAGAAAAAAAAATCGGGTCCAGTGCTTGTAAATCAAGCCAATAACCTGGTCTAGTGGAGGGTGTCCCTGCCCATGGCAGGGGGGTTGGAACTAGGTGATCTTTGAGGTCCTTTCCAACCCAAACCATTCTAGGATTCTGTGATCTCCCAAAAAATCCTCCCAGAATATTCTCATTTTATGTCTTGTCTCCTGTCTGATGTGGGTGAGCTTGCTGGGCATCCCCATGTTGTCTGCATGGTGTTAAAAATCAACGAGCAATTGTAATTAAGTGCTTTTAAAAATAAATGTAAGGGAAATACAAATGTACACGAGGTGTTAGAGCCTGAGTCCCAGGCTGTCAGCACCTCCGTCGCTCCCCGAAGCCCCAAGCATCTGAGAAACATCAGAAATGTGGGACTGGGAAATGTAAAGAAAGACAAATCTGCCTCAGCACTTAAGGATTGAAAGCTGTAAATACATTACCACCGTGTCTGATTTTCCCTTTAGAAGCCATAAATGTTCTTGATGTTTGATCTTTGGGTAAGTTGATGTATGTTTTTAACTGTACTAATCCCTGTAAAATGTATTAGCATGTAAAATGGTGACAAATGGTGACAGCAAACTCAGTTTATTGGCAAGTTCTCAAAATGCTTGTTCTACCTGAAACTGATGGACCAGGACACTGAAATATCTCCAGTGCTCTGGTTATTATCCATTTTGGCAGTGGGGAGCAAGAGGAATTGAATTAATCCCCTTTCTCATCCTTGTGTTGACCAAGTGACACACACTTAAGTGTGACACTAGAGCCTTGTCCCCTTTAGAGACGAGGAAAACTGGACCTGCTCCGTCTGGGACGGGACACAGTGATTTTTGCTTCATTTTTGGGTCCTCCCAAATGCTAGGGGAGCTTGAGCTAACACAAAAAGAAAACTTGTTTGATGTGTGTTATTTCTGTACGGCGGTGATGGTGGGGGTGGAGAAATCCAAGCGGAGTCACGGTAGTTTCATGCTGATGTTAATCCCTCATGTCCGTTGACTCACCTTTCTTTTTTCAGCCTTCCACCCTGTAATTTTTGCTTCTTGTTTCTGTAGCTGTGTTATGGTTGTAATAGAAAACCTATCAATTGATGTAAGCCATAACTAAACCAGTAATCAGGGTATTTTTTTTTTTTTTTGGTCTGTGTCACTGTGTTTGAAAGGTGATTTAATTCTATCAAATAAACCACTTTAACAGTTTTATGGGAAAGGTGATCTTTGGGCTAGTTTTTGTGCCTTCAGAATAATTTTCTATTTTCTTTGTGTTTGAGTTATGGATGCCCCATCTCTGGAGGGATTCAAGGCCAGGCTGGATGAGGCTTTGAGCAACCTGGGCTAGTGGGAGGTGTCCCAGCCCATGGCAAGGGGTGGGACTGGATGGTCTTTAAGGTCCTTTGCAACCCAAACCATCCTGTGATTCATATGATCCTCTGATTCTGCTGTTCTGTGTCTCTGAACAGAGAGAGCTGGAAGCTCAGCTGATAGAAAGTGTCTTGTGTAACTAGAGAATATCGGTGTAGAATTATATGATGACATAACATCATATATGTATACAGCTGTGTGTAGCTGTAGGGCTATACAATGATGTGAATTTGCTATTTTGATCACTGCTGTTCAATGGTACATTCTGGATTGTAGCCTGCAATATCTATGGGCACAGTAAGGTAATTTATTACCAGAAATAGCAATCTGTGCACAGAAAATCTTCAAAAAGTCCCTGAAATCGACAGGTTTTCCCTGCTTAGGCCTTCCTAACAGCTCTGTCCTTTACCATCCTCACTCTTTACATAAGCTCGTCTTCCCTGGGTCTGGTTTATCTTATTGAGCCACAGTCTTACGAGCTTACACTTCCATCAACATTCTCAGCATCAGGAGAATTAAAACATAAATGTGAAAATATTTGTGGGAACACAGAATAGCAGATGAAACAGCCATATATTTTTTTTTTAAATTGAATATTTTCCTGCTCCTAGAACATAAACTGAAATAGGAGTAGGTAATAGCAGTGATACGATCTCGATATGAGCACTGGTATAAGGAAAATGTAAATGACTTGGAAGATGCAGGGCTGTGGTGAATGCTGGAGGAATCAGTTCTCATTCTTGCTGACATTAAAACTGATGGATGTACTTCCTTCCCCCAGCTGCTGGTGATTATTGTTAGTGATTATTCAATCAAGAAGAGGAAACATGTGGAGAGGGGAAAAATGAATAGACAAATTGACACTGGATGATATAATTGCTGTCTATCACATCGCAAATTGCTCAGCTAAGCAAGCAATCAAAGAATGCTTCATTTCCTAAAGACTGCAGCATCCGTCATTTTTCCTTAGTGGCGTTCGCAGCTTTTCCACTGAGAAAATCTCAATAAAAAGCTGGAGTGAATTACAGAGATGTTTCACCACAGTCTGTCTCAGCAAGCGCCCAGGAGTGGATACTTAGGGAAAGAGAAGAAGAAATAGGGAAAATAATAATGGCCCTTCTGCTGGTATTCCCTCAGACTGGTACTGCCAGTTTGTATTTTTGGCCTCAGCAACGCTATGTGGTACTGAGTGCCAGATTTTACCTCTTCCTTTTGCTTTTGTGAGCTTCTACTGTCTCCTGAAGGTGCCCAGAAAGATGCCTTTGGCTTCTGGGACCTGCTATATAGAGCCCGGGCAGATACAGACCTACCTTCTTCCACCACAGGCATCACCTCCTGGAATAACAGCTTTATAAAGCTCTGTTTATAATTTTTTTCCCTTTTTTTTCCTAACCAGCTCTAGAGCTGTGGTGAGCACTGCTAACCAGAATCTACTCCTGGGCTGTGAAGTGCTGGCAGTCAGGTAGTTTTTATCACTTAGTTGTTCTTTTTTTTTTCTCTAAGGCTTCAGTCATCTCTAAGCCGTCCCAGTGCGTCTGGATAGAGACTAGATGAGATATTAGAAAGAGATTTTTTCCCGTGCGGGTGGTGAGGCAGTGGCCCAGGTTGCCCAGAGAAGCTGTGGATGCCCCATCCCTGGAGGGGTTCAAGGCCAGGCTGGATGAGGCTTTGAGCAACCTGGGCTAGTGAGAGGTGTCCCTGCCCATGGCAGGGGGGTGGAACTCGGTGATCTTGAAGGTCCCTTCCAACCCAAACCATTCTGTG
>VZTO01024495.1:124345-140032 GCA_013400615.1 Syrrhaptes paradoxus | reverse complement strand
GCATCTTCTGTTTATTTTTGCAAGAAATAAATCTTGTCAGATGTGCTAACATCCAGGACTGTCACGCTTAGCAACCTTTCTGCCTTGCTGGGCTTAGAGTCAGTTTTTGGAAAATAAAGTTCATAGTTTTTCCCAGAGGCAGTGAATGAAATGCCCTCGAGGTGACTGAGCTGATGCCTGGAGCTTCGCAGGAGCATTTTCATTTCACTGCCTGCTTTCTTAGCAGCACTTGATAAACCCATGGGCTGCAGTCAGGTCAGGCAGGCAAATGCTTTTCAGGCGGTGGAAGTTAATCTTGGAAACATCCGTGTTTCTAATAATGTTATTTCCCTGGAGAAGTGCCGAGGCACTGAGGGAGCCTGATAATTTTGCAAATAATTTGCCATCTTTGCCGCTCAATGCAAATGCCATCAGGAGATAAAATAAAATACTTTAGTCCCTCATGCCGGGCTCTTCGGGTGTTTCCATGAACATGTGCCGTGGGATGATAAATGTGGAATACGTGTCCCTTTCACTTGGAAAGATTGATGGCATTTTTGACTTCCCAGTACTGTGTACTAAGAACGTTTTTTTGTTGTTTCAGAGGTGCCTCCTCAATCACATCTTTAATAAATTGCTCAGAAACTTTGCTTCACATGGAAACATTTGGGAAAGGTTATGCAGCAGTGATGGGTTTCAGTATCAGCCTACGTGGCAAACTGATAGAGTAGGTTCTTTGAATAATGGGGAGAATGAACTTTAGCCGCTATTAGACATTTCAATTTCTCCTTTATGGAATATCCGTTACTTTTGCAGAACTTCCAACCAGAAGAGATGGTCTCCTTTTCCCCTCCAATTCTGATGGTCCAGGTATCCTGTAGATAAAACTGGATAAATTCAACATAGTTTGGAGAAAGGATAGCCACGTCTCTGGAGCAGAGAGGGAATTTGGTTGAATATCCGTCTCTGTTTACCTGACATGTCCATTTTCTGACCCGCTTGCCTCCACCAAACGCCCCATGGGTGGTGGGACCCAGACTTGCCACCTGTGGGAGGAGAACACCAGGGGCGATGGCAGCTTTTTCCCCTGTCCACCCGTGTGTGTGGAGAGCCCCATAACCAGGTTGTTTGTTGTTGCATGCCCTCTCTGCTCCTGAGATGTAGGGTGTGTGCCACCTGCAGCTGGAAGGTGTCCCCGGAGCCTTCTCTTCTCCAGGCTTCACACCCCCAACTCTCTCAGCCTGTCCTCGCACGGGAGCTGCTCCAGCCTCTGACCATCTCCGTGGCTCCTCTGGCCCCGCTCCAGCAGGTCCATGTCCTTCTTGTGCTGAAATGGGATGAGCCTCACTGTTCCTCCTGCCCTGCTGGGAATCCTGTTTGCTTTCTCTGTGACAAGGTGATGTGGAAGTGATGAGGGAATGGGAGGCAGGAGGATGCTGCAGAGCCTCTGCACATCCCTCTGCACCAGTCTCAAAAGAAGAAGGACAACTGTAAGGACTATCTCGTATCTCGTAGCTTCTTTGATTGTTTAAGCTTTGGAGTTGTTTCATCTCAAATCACTGGCACAAAAACACCCTTTTGCCTTTTGGTGTTTCTTTATCGACCATTACAGAGACTGTCTGGTTCTGTTTATACTCTTATATCCGATCAGTGTATTGCCTCACTCATCTGAATAAGGAATAATTAGTAAAAATCAATGTCTGTGATATTCTACAGAGAACAGCTCTTGACTCTGTATCTGCACAGGCCTCTTATTCTAGAAAGTAAACCGTCTGGCATCACTTTATTTATCCGGCTAGCAGAATTAAATGTTTACACATCACCTCAGGAGGAACCATGCATGTCCACGAGCTGAAAACCTCTAAAGCACACCCAAAACAGTTTTGTGAACAGTGGAGCTGAGGTAAGTTATCTTACTCTGGATTTATGGATTTTGGTGGAGCCATTATTTTCTTAAAACAAGGGCGGCAGTGGGTTTATTCTGTGTTAGACCTTGGAGGACTGACCCAGCAGAGATATGTTATGAATGTTTAACTGAACAGAAGAGATTAAATCAGATTTTCTGCCATATTAGACCCCAAAGATCCCTCTTTGTTGGGGTCTCTCCCCTTTGCAAGTTCTCCAGTATAATGGAAACAGAACTGTATGTGTGCTCTCCACAGTAGCTCTTCATTTCCCTAAAGTTTTCTATGAACTGTCTAGGAAGAACCTGTCTCTGGGAGCACTGTTGTGCTCTCAACCTTGATGGAAACTGAGCACAGGAGCTGCAAGAAGGAAGAGGCTGGCAGCCACAGGCAGGGGACTTACACAACCCTTTCTATAAGAAATTATGTCAACAGGCACTGTTGACCTCAACATATTAAGCACTTGCTCAATAGCTGCTCTGCTCTCTTAACTTTTTTTTAATCCCAGTGAATTTGCAGACACTTTGCCAGGCTGATGCTAAACTGTTCGTCACAGAGAAGAGGCTGATAAGACACATACAAATATAACTTGGTAATTTGGTTGGAAAAGTAGGAAGCATTTGCATCTTTATAAGCTCTTATTATTAAAGATATTTGGGTTGGTTTTCAACCAGGTCACCAGATGCTGAGTGTCCTCTGCAGGGATTTTAACCCGTTTTTTAGCTGCATGAGCAAAAGATTTAATTTCTGGGGATTGATTAATGTATACCTTAACAACTTTTTAATCTAGTAGATTTTTGATTTTTATTTTTAAAACAATAAACAGCAGGAAAAGCAAACAAGACCTTTAAGGTCCCTCCCAACCCTAACCGTTCTATGTTTCTGTGGTTCTATGAAGATGTATTCACTGAGTAATCAAATATATGTTTTTACAGTGGATACTTCAGGAGATAAAAAATAGTTTGGCCCTGCCCCATTATCCTAGCTGATATTATTTTGATTTAAAAAATTACTGTTTTCTGCTGCACAATATTATATCATGGTTATGGCTATTTAAAGGGGCTTGCTGCCAAGGACAGGTGTTTGCTCACATCCCCCAATAATCCAACCAAAAATCACATGGACTGAGATGGGTCTAGTTGGGTTGTTCGACTTGATTGTCTCTTTTTAACCCAAATCACACTCTTTGCACAAGAAGACCAAATGTAGCTCATCTTAGAGAGTTAAATTTCATCATCTTTGAGCAGCACATGAGATCTCTGCCAAGTAGCAAATGGCTTTGTCCAACACTGGGGTCAAGGTCTTGCTGGTTGACCACCTAAGACACAAACTCAAGACTCCGACAAATGACAAAGTGAGAACTTATCTTTTCTCTTTGGCCACAGCCTGAGCAGCATTAATGAACTTAGCTTTATATTATTCGTCTTCTTAGTTTAAAGAAAGAAAAACAGAAACAGAGAAGAGTTGTTGGCACCTTCTCCAAAAACAAAGCAACAATGCTTAGTATGAAATGATCTCTCCTGATTTTAGGCACCTCCAGTCTAGATTGAACAGGTGAGTTCCTTGTTTGTAGAAACATGCCCTAAATTTACCAGCTTAGGCCAGGTATTGGTTTTATTCTTCCAAAACAACGTCAGAATCATTGCAGTTTTCCTGACCATCGTTCTGCCTTTTTTCTCCCTCCTGTGAATCACCCTGGAGGGGCTGGATATAAATGGAGATGTCATCCTGCTCCTATCCAAGGCCAAGGTTAGGTTTTGTTTCTCTGAAAGAGAAACTCATATCCTTAAAGAGATCTATTAAAAAAAAATAGAATTGTGTTGACCTTAAACTTGGAGCAGTCTGCTGTTTTGCGTAGCTACAGAAACAAAGTGAACATGTAGTTGATCTGTGATGCTGTAATTTAGAAAGGGCATTCATCCCAACGGAGCCAGCTTGAGTTGCAGAGCAGTCTGCGCGCATGATATGGGCTCTGATATTAGGACGTAATTGCTTTTCTAATATCCATGTATTATTTACGCTATGCTACTGTTGCAAGCAGTGGCAAACTCCTTTTGACTCCAGATCTGGTGTTACTGTGATGTATTTATTAGAGCAATGCAAGGTCAGGCTAGTCGACTATAAAGGACCCAACTGAAACCAATAGTTGTAGTTCCGTAACACCAATGTAAGAGAGATCCAAATCAGGACTTTGGAGTATTAATTTACTTTATTGCCATATCCTGATAGATGGTTATCAAGTACTTTAAGTATTAATGCTGCTGCTTTATTTATAACCCAGAGATATGTCTTACGTGTTTCCTAGGTATTTCTTCAAGAGAAGGGCAAGACACAATCACCAAAGATGATCAGATCAGTGGTGACTGAGGCAATGTTAGTCTTCAAACTCTTGCTAGAGTCAGTTAATACTTTTGCAATCCATAGTCCAAAAATTGTATATATGTGTGTAGATATATATATATCCACATCCCTGGAGGTGTTCAAGGCCAGGCTGGATGAGGCTTTGAGCAACCTGGGCTAGTGGGAGGTGTCCCTGCTCATGGCAGGGGGTTGGAACTCAATGATTTTTAAGGTCCCTTGCAACCCAAACCATTCTCTGATTCCATAGTAATATCAATCTACAGAAAACTTTTGAATGTCTTCCCTGCCTTTATCCTTCCAAGGACATGTCCTTCGCCTTTCTGTATCTCCACTTGTGCTAATCTGGGAGCCCTAAGGCCCATAAAGGCAGTCGCCTCGGTCATTGTTTGAGATGTTTGACTATAGCTTGAGGTAACCAATGCTTGCATTGGATGGAGCCTACTCAAAAAACCCCAAATCTGTCTGAATGTGACATAGTTTGGGATGTCGGTACCTTTTCACAGTACTTGTGGGTCCATTAGTGTGGTGCTGGGCCACCTATCCTTGGTTCCCTGTGGTCTTTAGCTCACAACCATGCAGAAAGTCTGGCTTTAGTGGCAAAATTTTGAAGATTTTATCCGTAAGCCGGTCAGCTGGACTGGATTTAGGGGAGTGCTCTGTGTAAATGAGGGTGGCTCAGCACAGTTCTTCTCTTTGCTGGATTCAACAGCTCAAGGTTGTGATGGCCTTGCTGCTCGTGCGATGAACCATTACCTCCATCCCACCGTTATCTTGCTCTGTGGTTTATGTGAGGATAGTCTGCATGCTTTTCCACATTTCTTTCTTTTTTTGGGAGTTTTCTTTGATGATGCACGTATATCTAGAATGGGTAACTTTCGCCAGATCAAAAGGATGCCAAATGAACCACATTTAAAACTTTGCCAAGGAAAAAATTATTACTGAATGAGGATACTAATGCAGCACCTAAGTAGCATGTTTCCCTCTCATTATCATGTTTGGTGGGACAGATATGACAAACATCTAAAAAAGCAAAAAGCCCCAACACAACGGTCAACTGCTGGAGAGCAAGCACAAGGTGAAAAGAATGAGGGGGGCAGGCTGACTCTGGTCCCATTTGCTTAGAGCTGCTCCATACTTTCATCCAAAAGAATTAAAAGTCCTTTTATTTCATTTTAATGATTCCTGTAATTATTTTTTATTTAGGTCCATGCCTTTCATTCACACACACACACTGGGTTTGGGTTGGAAGGGACCTTAAAGACCATCGAGTTCCAACCCCCTGCCATGGGCAGGGACACCTCCCACCAGCCCAGGTTGCTCAAAGCCTCATCCAGCCTGGCCTTGGACCCCTCCAGGGATGGGGCATCCACAGCTTCTCTGGGCAACCTGGGCCACTGCCTCACCACCCTCACAGTAAAGAATTTCTTCCTAATTTACATCTGAAACAACAGGCTTTGAACTTCTAATTCAAAAATATTCCCGGCTGCCTCCAAACTTTGGTCCTTTAGCTCTTTGAAACGGTTGAGTTCACTATCTGGCTCCAGTATTTGTTTCAAGGTTTGTATTTTTTGAATTTAAAAAAGCCAATAGAGCAATATGAGCTTCAATATCCCAAGCTCCAGAAACTGGGGCATGTTCCTAAACAACCATTTCTGGAAAAGCTCTTTGCTGTCATAATAAATAAACATTTTCCAAAAGAGAGTGCATCTGCTGGGTTGCGACCTGAGGAAGAACTTCAGATGGTGCCCTCAAACCAGGATCAGATTTTCCTAAGTCTTCTGCACTAACCTAATTTTCTTTCTATTGCAAAGCAGCGGTGACTTGGCCTTTGGTCGAGTGCAGGTGAAGCTGCCCATCATGCAATCCCTAGTTGTCCTTTCTTCCTTTGCCCAAGTGGAAAATGCTTGGGAAAGAGGGAGGAGATCTGTCATCAAGTCTGAATACTGAAAAGCAAAAAAAACCCCTTAAAGTCCATTTAAATTCAGGACTGAAGATATTCTCAGTTGGATAGGATAGACTCCTTCAAAAAACCTGGGCTGTGCCTTGCGAAGTGGATTTGACTGTTCTTTGTGTTCATGTTAAAAGGCGGAAACTGGAGGTTTCTTCCCTCTTTTGTACAAAAAGATGAAATGGATCTTGTCTGTAGCATGCAGAAAAAGTCAAGGGGATTTAAATAGGAGAAATGAAGTTATGGGTGATGCCTGCAATGGCAGAACATCTGCTCAATGTGCAATTACTTGTTACTCCTTCCCCCCCTCTTATGTTGTCATCTCCCCCCCATCTCTCAGAGGTCAATAGGTCTTTGCTGGCTTCATAATTTTTTTAAAGCCCTCATTAACTCTGCCGGGGCTCTCAGCTGACTGCCTTTGGCACATAAATACCCACCAAGCTGGCTGGTGCCCGTGTCCCCTCCCAGTTGCCTTGGCCAGTTCCTGAGACCTGGGGAAGAGCTTTTTTTCCTCTTTCAGGTGGCTCCACTTAGCAATCTGCAACCAAGAGCTGAAGAAGGGAGCTGGCTGATCCCCCCAAAGCAAGAGAGTCACCATGTGGTGTGGGAAGAAGAAGCGGCTCCAGTTCACTGGTGGGTCTATAATTTTTGGTCTCTTATGCACCAAACCCTAGGTGCATACAGACTCCTTTTCCCTTTCTTCCTCCATAAAGTGAGTCCCAACAAGAGGTATAACCAAAAGTTAGAATGTGACTTTTTTTTCCCCTGCCATAATGATAAAGGAAAAAAATACATTAGCCATATTTTGTCTCTGTAAGGTGAAAGTAGTTAAAATACGCAGATAAAAAGTTTTGAGGTGGGGCTCATGCAAAGAAATACCGTAGCAGCTTCTGTTTATCTGGTGTCCGATGTGAGGGTTTTGCAGTCAGGTAGAAAACCTAAACTGGTGCTGATTTTTCAAAGTCTTGCCAAATTGTTCTCTGGAGGTGAAAAAAGATGAATTAAAAAAAAAAAATGAGTGCTGCTCTTTAGCACAAGTGGAGGATATCTGTAAGAATATGCATAAGATGGGGGGAAAAAAAGTATAAATTAGGGGAAAAAGAGTGGCAGAGTGTTCTGTTTGCTTCCCTGCCACAGCTTCACCTTCAAAGGGGCTGAATTTAATAATTAACAATTATTATGAATAATAATAATTAATTTTCAGTTAATAAGGGGGAAATAAAAACTTACCTGATGACTTGATAGCTTAAGGGTATAGTGGGGATGGTGGTGTGTAAACGAAGCTGCTGCAGTATGAAATAAGAGGTTTCTTGTTTAATATTTTGAATGAAATAACACAGACTTGAAAATCTGACCCTGGCAATGGGGGCTGAACTGTGCTGGAGATCTTGTTGGTAAAGGCTGAGGAGACATTTGTGTTTTTCCTGCTTTATTTATCTTTATTTATTTGCATGTGAAGCAATGTGTTAGAGAATATTGAGTCTCTGTCAAAAGTCCAAGAACACTTATGCTTTACTAACTCTTTATTAACTGTATATTTGAATTATTCTGCTTTGTATCTCCTCATTAAAAGATGTCTATCTATTAAATAAAGGCATGCTTTGTCCTTTATGCATTGGAGACAACGTTGTTGAATTTTTGAGCAGTACCCTGGTCTTTGAATGGCTCTGGAAATCCATGATTTGGACTTGGCTTAATTTTAAGCACGTCTCAGGTGTGTTGCTGGCCTGGAACCCAAGCAGAGGATGGAGGAGGTCCAGTGTTGCATGGTCCTAATTGCTGATTTCCCATGGTGAGAGGGGTGCTGTGGCCAAGGTTACCCAAAGTTAGACTTTGTTAGTCCCTGGTTAAGTGTGTTGCAAAATGTTAATGCTGAATAATGCAGGTATGAGGGGGTTTTGATAGCTCAGCTTTAAGAATTCAACAAAATGTCATTTGCTGTTTGGTACCACCATGCCAGGGACTGTTTTTTGGATGGGTTTGTCTGAAGAAAACACCAGTCAGAGATGTCCTGCGGAATTTTTCCAGAAAATGCTCAGACTTGAAAATTTTTCCCAAAGGGGAAAAAACCCTGTTTTCTGGTTAACGAGCTTAATGCATGAGCTGGCTGCATATCCAACACTGTTATGTGCTGCAAAGATCATCACAGACTGCTGGCAAGTTGATAGGGGGATAATTACTTGGATGGGTTGATGAAATTAAGTCACAAGAAGCCACCCCTGAGATGCTAAAGCTGGGAACCTGGCTGCAGGATGCTGGCTGATGGCAGGATGGGCGCGAGAGGATGGGAGGTGAGGTTGTCCAGCCCTGGTGAAAACGTTGCCAAATGCGCCTCAGTTTAGGACAACAAGATTTGGAGAGGTTGGCCTTGTGCAACTTCTTAGTGAAGGGAATAGAAAGAAATTTCATGAACGCTTTGTCTTCCAAGAGCCGAAATTCCCTCCTGGATTCAGGGAATCCCCTAAAAGTCCAACAGGCAAAAATCTTGCCTTGATTCCATTTGGTAAGAGCTTGCCACTAAGGCCAGGATTTTACTCTGTGGGTCTAGTTATACGTTTAGAGTTGATCATCTACAAAAATGGTTTCTGAACTGAGCCTTTGCCCTCTAGAAAATACTGGAATTAGATTCCTTTCAGTTGGCTTTTCAGTCCAATTACTTGGCAGAGCTGGTCTCAGTGTAGATTGACTCCGAGACCAAGGACGTGTGGTAATAACATTTCCCTCTTCATCTTTTCTCATGAAGATGCCCTCTTTTTTTTTTATTGCCAATTATTTCACCTGTTTTGCTATTTTACATCTGCCTCACTCACTCATATTCATCCTTCATGTAGCCCATTGCAAAGACAGGGCTGGGTTATTGTCTCTCCCCTCTCTGTTTGTGCTTCAGGCGCTTATATACTCTGTGTGTGTATGTATATATATAATGTGCACATATACAAGCTCTCTTTGCTCCTGCCATGTTGTCCCCTTCTCCTAGCAGATGGGACATACAAGTAACTGTGCTTCCCCTCTTATTTCTGTAGTAATGTTTATTTATGATAATTTAGGTGGATATCGGGGGGTTGACTGTAAAACGGTATTTCCAGTAATCTAATTTCAAAGATAACGGTATGGGGGTTGGGGGTGTGTGGAAATCAGTGCTTCTTGACAGCTGTCTGCCTGGTGCTACCCAGGTACTCCTGCGTGCAAAGAGTTGGTGTAAAACCTTCTCGGGAGGGTTGGTGGGTTGGGGTTTGAGTCAGGCTCTGAGTTAGGTACTTTTGGCTCTTAATTGACACTTCTATGGGGTGAAAAATATCTCTCTGCTGATCTTCAATACGTGAAATAAGTCCCCAGGTTTACCATGAACTCCTGCTGGGGTGGGAGGTGTCCCAGTGGACACGGGGGTCACCATGTGGGAGCACCTCCCTGTGCAGCTCCGACGTAACAGCCCTGCCACGGTCTCAGCTCGAGTGGGCAAAATGTGAGAGAGCTCAAATGAGAAATAGTGAAAAGCTTGGAAATGTGCCTGAAAGCTAAGAACTAGAGCACCTTTGGGAGAAAATCACTGGGGAGATGACAAACTATCATTGTGACTATGATGAATTCTCCAATGTTAGAAGCTTTGTTTTCCAGAAAAACACAGTTTGTTGCGGGTGTAGATGTTGCCATCCAGTCTGAGCAGTCTCAGTGCCGTGTGAGCAGTAGGACCTGGGATCAAGTCCTGGTTTCATCTGGGACAGAGTTAAGTTTCTTCCCAGCAGCTGGTGTGAGGCGGTGTTTGGGTTTGTGCTGAGGAGAAGCTGATCACACACTGATGGGCAGAGCTGCTGCCAGGACACTCAAGGACTTTCCAGCTTCTCTGCTGGGCCCGTGTCTGCAGGGGCAGGAGAAGCTGGGAGGGAGCACAGCCCCAGTGACCAGCCCAGGATTCGACCTCAGGTTTAGGACTGAGACCCAAACTGGCCAAGGGTCTGTTCCACCCCATGCCCAGGGTAGAGGTGAGGCTCTGTCTGGAAGGGCTCTCTCTTGCTCGGGGTTGTCTCCCTCCAGGTCACCCCTCTCTCAGGGTTGTCTCAGTCTCTCAGGCACTCGGGCTCTTATCTCCATTCTGGGATTGTGGTTTTGGGACTCTCTCTGCTCCAGGATCATTAGCTGGGAGCAGGCTGAGCCTTGGTCATGGGGTGGTGAGCAGTGTCACTGTGTGTCACTCATTGGTATATTTGTATATATTACTATTATTCTCATTGTTTTTATTATTTCCAGTATGATTGCAGTTTAGTTATCAAGTTGTTCATATCTCACCCCACCAGTCTCTCTACCCCTTTAATTCTCTCTCCCATCCCCAGGAGGTGGGAAGAAGGAGGGTGAGTGAGCACTTGAGCAGCTGTGACGGACTCGCCTATGGACTAGTCATACAGATGATGCTTGGGGAGGGTATTAGTGCTTTTGGGGGAAGATTATTTGCATACCTACAGACACACGCATCCGTATTTGCTTAAGGTATGGCAAGCAGTAAGTGCTGCTGGAAATAACTAGTTCAAGTCTGACAGCCTGCGAGTAAATCCAGGGCGCAGACAGATAAGGGGTATTAATATTTCTTGGGTTAGTTCCGGATCCCTGTAACTCTGAGAGCTTTGCTATTTTTATGTCAGCTTAAAAGAAAGTTTCTTCTATTTAGTTGGTGTTATCTGGGCAAGTTCAGCTGCAGTTCTTTCACTTTTGTCCTTTCCCGGACACAGGTATATACACTTGCAGCCTTGTTTCTTGGCAGTCCATAACAATGTCTCTAATCCTCCTTGACAGAAACGTTCTAAACTAATTCTCTTAGGAAAGAAAAAAAAAGATAATTTTATCACTGATATGAGAATGGAGGAAAAAATATTGATTGAAGAAACTTTGGCCAAAAGTTGACTTTCAGTGACAGTTTTGTGTGCTGCAAAGCCTCGGTTCTTCTTCAAGACAAGGATGCTTGGGAGGAGGAGGGTGGTATTGTAAGAGGTAGGCAATGAGGGTGACTCAGATTTGGTGTGACTAAAAGAAGAGAAATAAGCGCACTCAGCCCACATGTCTGTAAGCAGACTCAGGTATCATAGTTTGGATGGGGTTTGTAGGATTTCTAGTCTGTGAAAGGCTGTCTTTGCCTCTTTCCTAAAAAAGGCTCTTGGAGATTCATCCTTTACCTGTGTTGTAAACTTTCTGAGCACCATTAGTGTTTGAAAAGGGGAGAAGATGAAGATAAAACATGTGTTTGTACAGGATTGCAAAAACAAAGCTTTGTTTATTTTTTTTTAAACTTTAAAAGGAAGTAAAACGCCAGCAGATTTGCAGCTGTTCTCAGCTCTCCATCCTCTATGATCTCTCCTAGAACAGAGTTGGGGCACCAGATTTTCAGCTGTGGTCCATCAATGGCCAGTGCATTGTGCTGAACACGCAAATCTGAAAGAAAAGATGCCAAATGTTTGTTGTGCTTCATTTACAAGGTGCTGTGCAAAGAAACGATCGGTTTTAACAGCTGAGATAGTGTCATGCACTGAAAAAGGACCCTAGATTTGACTTTTGGTAAGACATTTGACCTTATTTCTTTGAGGTTGTGTTTGCAAAGAGCTGTTAATTGTATTTTCTGGGATTTAGAGATGAAGGTAGCTGTATTGCTCTAGGTTCTCCAGCAGGNATCACTGATATGAGAATGGAGGAAAAAATATTGATTGAAGAAACTTTGGCCAAAAGTTGACTTTCAGTGACAGTTTTGTGTGCTGCAAAGCCTCGGTTCTTCTTCAAGACAAGGATGCTTGGGAGGAGGAGGGTGGTATTGTAAGAGGTAGGCAATGAGGGTGACTCAGATTTGGTGTGACTAAAAGAAGAGAAATAAGCGCACTCAGCCCACATGTCTGTAAGCAGACTCAGGTATCATAGTTTGGATGGGGTTTGTAGGATTTCTAGTCTGTGAAAGGCTGTCTTTGCCTCTTTCCTAAAAAAGGCTCTTGGAGATTCATCCTTTACCTGTGTTGTAAACTTTCTGAGCACCATTAGTGTTTGAAAAGGGGAGAAGATGAAGATAAAACATGTGTTTGTACAGGATTGCAAAAACAAAGCTTTGTTTATTTTTTTTTTAACTTTAAAAGGAAGTAAAACGCCAGCAGTTTTGCAGCTGTTCTCAGCTCTCCATCCTCTATGATCTCTCCTAGAACAGAGTTGAGGCACCAGATTTTCAGCTGTGGTCCATCAATGGCCAGTGCATTGTGCTGAACACGCAAATCTGAAAGAAAAGATGCCAAATGTTTGTTGTGCTTCATTTACAAGGTGCTGTGCAAAGAAACGATCGGTTTTAACAGCTGAGATAGTGTCATGCACTGAAAAAGGACCCTAGATTTGACTTTTGGTAAGACATTTGACCTTATTTCTTTGAGGTTGTGTTTGCAAAGAGCTGTTAATTGTATTTTCTGGGATTTAGAGATGAAGGTAGCTGTATTGCTCTAGGTTCTCCAGCAGGAGCTAGGAGATGGAAGTGAAGTGTTTGTAGGATTTTTGACTTTTCTTACATTTTCCTGGGTGGGATTCATCCCTGCGCATGGAAACACCTCATCTTAGAGATCATGCATCAACGCTGGCTGGGGTGTGCGGTGGGTCACTGGGGTGTGGACACCTGTAGCACACATTGAGATGAGCCCTACCATCATGTCCAGGTGCATGGATGTATGTGTTGCAGGACTTGGAGCTTGGCAGCTGAGCCACTGATGTGAGAGACCTGCCTTTGCATCCAAGTGGTCACCTGCAAGGCTGAGGCTGACAACAAGTGAGATGAGGCCAGTGATCTTCTGGCTGAGTACCAAACTCTGTGGATGTTCATGGGAGGTGCTGGACCACCCAGCTTCTCCATCCCCCAGTACAGAAGGGTCAGAGGCAGCACAGGGATGCTGAGAGACATTTTGGCAGTCTCACCAGGCTTCGATGAGGCTGTGGGTGTGTAGGAGAGGAGATCGATGGTGGCTGCAGAACCAATTTGGCAGCATCTGAAGAGCTGAGTGTTTGAGTCCTTCTGGGTTTGTCAATTTAGATCCTTATCGTTCAGCAAGGGAGCCGAAGGCAGCTCGCAGAACTGGCACATTTGCTGCAAACATCCCCAAATTCGACACCAAGCTGTGCGCTACAGGTCTCAATCATTGCTGCTCTTTTGGTCTCTGATACAGAAATCCTCTTGGAAGCTTAACTGAAGGTGGAGGATGTGCGTCAGGGTCTGTGTATTTATTTTCATTACATCAGTTATGGCTCTGAGCTCTGCAAACATTTATTCTTGTTATCTAATGTCAACAGTGCTGCTGGCTTCCCTGGCAGTGCTAAATTCTCTTGGAGATCGTACAGTTTGCATTAAATATTAAGTTCACTTCGATTCGGTAGCCTGTGCATAGGCTTAAATAAAAAAATTAAACCCAGTGTTCTTTAGTTCTGTAACTTTTAAGTAGACAGAGCTGTAGAAACATCTGTTAGCTTTGATTTTAATTGGCTGTACAATAGCTTATATAATAATAAGTGATGTTATTTGGATATAATTTTTAATTTGTCAGGAAGCTTGCAGCCAAATCTCCGAAGTTAATGGTAGTTCTGCAATCAGCTTCGCTATGTGTCAAATCAGATGAGCCATTATTGCATTTTAAAAGGCTGAATTACTGTGGTGTTTGTATTAAATCTCAATGCCCTTTTGGATAACGGTAATGTTTTCCCTTGGAGGTACGGACTGAATAGGGTTTCTGTTCCTGAATATAAAAACCAAACAGGGTTTCGGTGAAATCGCTTGAATTCCAATTTTAAAGGGGTAAGATGTATCTCAAAAAGTAATTTCAAACCTGTCCTAAATGAAATGATATATTTCCCCTGGAGGATGTAGTGTTATAGGGCAGTCTTTTTTATGAATTAGGAGAATTTAATGGTGCACTGTTGTGTCGTTAATTACAAAAAATAATTTACTGCCCTGGCTGATCTTTAAGGGGGGGAGAAAATAAATGTTTACATTTCTGTAGTGGATATGGTAGTGTTAGGTTAATGGTTGGGCTTGGAAAAGACCTTTAAGTTCATCAACCTAAATGAGTCTGTGATTCTAAGTCCCCAGGCCTGATTTTTTTTTTTTTTCATTGTTTTCCCCAAACATGGTCCAGATGGAGCATCTCTTAGCATGGCTAACCCACCCGTTGTGCATTTAACATGGCAAACTAGTTTGGGGATTTAAAACCATTTTTGTAGCTTTTGGTTAAATCAGCATTTTATGGGCGTCAACATATTTTTGAGGAATGTTATTTGAATTTTTATTAGCTCATGATTTCCCATGGCAAATTGGTGGGTGGTAGGTTTTTCTTTTTTTCTTTTCTCTAAAATTATTTACTCTGTGTGATGTCTAGCCCATCAAGGCCTCTCACCTGCAGGAGAGCACTGGTCCATGGCATCACTGGTGAACTGGGAGACTTCCCATCTCCCTCAGGCAGTTCATGACAGTAATAGATATAATGGACTCATTTGGATAATTTACTACTTGTTCAGTGTATCTGGTTTCTCCTGTGACACTCTGACATTCACGCTTGGCTTCCCCACCTCTCAGATAATAAATGAAAGAAGTTTCACCCTGTTGGCAACACTGGCTTTTGGCCCATTATCTTTCCTGACATTGTGTACTCGAGAAATTAAAGTGCCTGCTTTCCTGGCTAGCTCCATAATGAATGCCATTAATTAATGTGGGGTTTTTTTTTGTGGTTTTTTAAAGGAGAAGGTGTGTTTATTCTTAATCCTTGGGAGAATCTCTTTCCTTGGCTCGTGCAGGAGCAGGTCAGTCCCTCTGCGGTTGGCTCTACCCTGCAATGTCCCGTTGGCTTGCAGACAAGGCTCCGTTCCTTGGGGAAACGCCAGCTGGGGGTATGGGAAAGTGAGAGATAGTACAGATGGAAATGTTAAATAATTTCCCCCTTTTTCCCCCTATCTTCTCCTCTCCATCAGTCTCTAGTCCATTATGAGCAACATCTGGTCCCTTCATCTTATTGTTTCTCACACCCAAACTTAAAATTCTCTTTTTTATTTTTTGTGCATCTTAGGCTAATGCCACTACACAGCACAGTCAGTGTTTGCTCTTGGATCCTCTCCAGCCTCTAAAAGAGAAAGCGAGTTTAAGTGCAATGATTTGCAGAAAACTTGTCCATGTTGGTTCTCCCTAAATGTGCCCTTTTGGCTTGCAACTGGTTTTATAGCACTTCTTGGGGGAAGATCTAGCCCCAGGAGCAGCCAGGTTAAAGAAAAGGATAATTATCTCTGCAGAGGAAGGGCCAAGTAGCAAAGATGTGCTGCTCATGATACAGCTAGAAGATGGGTGGAAATACAACCTAATCCTTTGGTAGGAGTTCTGGTGGTGAGACACTGGCCCAGGTTGCCCAGAGAAGCTGTGGATGCCCCATCCCTGGAGGGGTTCAAGGCCAGGCTGGATGAGGCTTTGAGCAACCTGGGCTAGTGGGAGGTGTCCCTGCCCATGGCAGGGGG
>VZTO01024495.1:103790-124230 GCA_013400615.1 Syrrhaptes paradoxus | reverse complement strand
GATGTAGAAGATCAGGGCTGGGGCAGTGGGTGCTGGTTGTGGTGTCAATCTGTCCTTGCTGAAGGTGGCACTGGAGCGAGAAGGGGGAAACTTGGGGTGTTGGGGACAGGGGGCTGAGATGGTGCTGCAGGCCATCAGCATGGTGTGGGATGACTTGATATGGGCTATAATCCCCCCCCCCCCCAGCCTTCCCAGTGCTTTGGGAAGGGAGAAGCTGAGTGAAGGTAGAACCTGGTGCTGCGGCTAGTTTCTTGAGCTGCAGAGGCTGGGAGCTGGGCAGGAAGAAGCATCCACATGGATACAGGCAGCGGTGACATGTTCTGTGCCACTGAGACTGGGAGTAAAGCTCTTGGATCTGCTCTGATTCAGGTGGGTCTTCAAGCATCGATTGATCTTGACTTCACTGTTTCTACTCATGCTTTAAATCTCATTGTGTTTGATACCTTGCAAAACTGAACGCTTTTGGTCCTTTACCCCTGCTGAGGTGCCTGAAGGTAGCTGCGTTCCTCCTTGTATCCCTGCTGCTGAGTCACTTCTGCTGCCTTACGTTGTGATCCACGGTGCTCTTCATTGTGGAGGAAAGAACAGTGTCCTTTGAAATCCTTAAAGCTGATGTGAGTCACAGGCTTTTTAAGAAACGCTGGATTTCACAGCCTTCTGGTGGGACAGGTATGTTAGAAAGTTTTAGGATACAAAGAGGTAGGTTGGTCCTCCTGGGGGAAACTCAGTTCCTGCACAAGATGATGAAGGAGCCTCACCAACCCTGGGGATGCTTAGCACTTGGTACAGAAGTAGCCAAGGATCTGAATCCCTTTTTTCCCACTTTTGGTCATTGAGCTGATGTATATTATGATCAAAAAGAATAGACGAATTACAGTCTTGGGGCTGAATCTCTCATTCTCTTGGAATCAGCAAGACTCACTGTTGGTGTCTAAGGAAAAATTATCTTCAATAAGCAACTACGTGCAATGCTACTAGTTGTAGCTAATACCCGAATTAAGCCTGGTTGCACAGCTGATTTAAATAGAAATAGTGTCCTTTAAGTTCTTTAGCTGATAGTTTAGTCCCTTATACGTTGGAGAGTATCTATGCACTCTTGAAACTCCTGGTCTCTGTGGATTTTATCATAGAAGCATTAAGGTTGGAAAAGACCTCAAGGATCAAGTCCAACTGTCAACCCAACACCACCCAACCCACTAACCCATGTCCCTAAGCACCACATCTACACATCCCCTCCAGGGATGGTGACTCCACCACTTCCCTGGGCAGCCTGTTCCAATGCCTGATCACTATTTCAGTGGCCTAGAACACGTCATTGCTGCCACCTTCTTTGTTCTTATTGCTTTGCAGTAGGAAAATCAGGTGAAAATGCAGTTGGCTCCTTTCCCTCTTTTTCATGTTACAAAACTCCCTTGAACAAGAAGGCTTGGATTATATTCTTCCCCAAAGAAGGCTTGGGTTGTATTATTCTCATATTCAATCCCAAGCCATTGCACAGCTTCTTTGGTGACAGAATTTGACTTCTCAGCTTCGAGAGACCCCTGTTTCTGCAAAAAGTCCCAAATAGAGATTTTTTTAGCTTTTCATCTTTACCAAGTACATGTAGGCTCAGCTTGACTTTCTAAGGACACCTAATCACAGCCATAATCACAGTTCAATCTATTTTTAATTGCCACTAATTAATTCTTAGCAGTGCTCAAACTCTGTACATTAAATTGATAAAAAAAGAAGAGTGCCTCTTCTACCACCCTTACACCCTTGCTCTGGTAAGGGCTCTGTTCTATACTTAGCACCATTAAAATGCTGTTTCTTCCCAGGTTTGCAGCTTTTAAACCAGCTCGTGGCTGTGAATAAGCCTTAAAGGATTCCTGTGTGTATAACTTGCCAGCTGCGGGCATCTGGAGCAGATCCTACATGTCTGTCAGGAACCTTCAAATTGGAGGTACCACTGCCCCAGGGAAACGTAGACAACTGGAGACACTTCATTCTGCATTGTCAAGGGTCACAAATCCACATCTTAACCTGGATTTAAGACCCTAAACTTCAATCACCAAAGCTGGTGTGTATCTGTATTTTTTTCTTCCAGGCGAATTCTTTTAAGAGCCCTCACGCTTTTCCTGTTTTTAATGCTGTTTTCTTAAGACCTTGAGTAAAGCCGTTTCCTGAATTTGAGATGCGTATGGAGTTGCTGTCTCAAGGCTTTTGAGGGCTTAGGGTCTCTCAGCATCTCCCTGCTGATGGGTGTCTGCAGCTCCTGGGAACCAGGGACTGCTGCACGTCTCCTTGGGGGACACTTAGCATCTCATAGCATTGGTTAGGGGAATATTTCTCTTGGCTAAACCTTATTTTACCAGCAGAGGCCGTCGTGCCCATACACTTGAAGGCATCGAGCTCCAACTGAAGCCCATGGATGTATTAAAACCTTTACAGCCTGTCTTTGAGATGGATTTGCAGGGTACACCAGTATCCCCAACCACCTCTCCCTGAGCCGCTGGGATTGTAATGCAGATTTTTGTTATTTGAGTTAAAAAAAATAAATATGAGTAACCAACTTGGGCAGGAAGAAAAAGCAAATCTCTTATTAGGCACTGTGATGTCTGATTGAATCTGTAACGACTGGTGCTGCAATGCCAGCAAGGGGCTCCCCCAGCTCCTCCACTGCCCAGCCTGGAGTAGTCTTGCCTGTTAGTCATGTACATGGGAGAGAAATGAAATGTCTTCATTAAAGGAATCCTTTGGTATTTGTTTTGTGGCATTAAATACATTTATTTTATTTATTTGCATATTTATTTTCTCACAGAGATGGACTGTGTGTATATAAATTATAAGTATATAGCGAGAGTATTTTCAATAAACTCTTCCCTACTGACAATAAATGCATCAAAAATCTTTAAAGCCTCCTGAAGCTCTGCTACCTGTAGTAGCTGGGGGTCTAGGGGGAGGTGTCCCTGCCCATGGCAGGGGGTTGTAACTTGATGGTCTTCAAGGTCCCTTCCAAACCATCCTATTACTCAATGATACCCTTTTTTTCTGGATTATACCCCAATTTGAACCCCACGGGAGCAGTAGGGAAGGCAGAATAAACGAGCTGGTTCATAATAGTCTGGAAAACTCTGTCTGACCTATGTCTTGCTCTCTGACCTTCACAGCCAACTTGTCTACCCTCATCTCCATGGGGTGTGTTGGTCACCAAAAACCATCTAAACACAGACCACACATGCGGACATCAACTTTTTCTTTAAATTGTCCCCAGACTGTGCAATGAGGATTAGGGATTTCTCTAACCATAAGTGTGGAGCAGTGTTTACTGGAAAAACAATTTTGGAAGCAAGAGACTTCACCACATCTGCCTTGGGAAGGAGACCAGAACAAATGTTTTCTTGGGACACATCAGCTGCCTTGCATGATGTCTGGGGAGAGGACATCTGGATTTTATGGTAATAGGTGCAAAATGGGAACCACATAGAGGAGAATGAAGTAAAGGAAAAGTGTATTCATGCCTTGCCTAATATTTACCTAATAATTATTATTAATAATAATAATGTCATTAGCTAATAATGGGATAATTCCAGGTTAAGCACTGTGCAGTTTTTAGCATCTCAGGGCAAAAAAGTTGCAGGTGGATTAGGACCTCAAAGAGACAAATTCTGACCTCCTGTACTGCACTAAATTTAAATAATTCAAGAAGTCACCCTGGGCTCACGATGCTCTGGTGGGTTCTGCCCTGAGTCGCTTTTGGAGGAGGGATTTGGGGGAATCTCTTGCTGAATGCAGGGTAAGAATATCAACCCATATAACTACTGTTGACAGTTTTAACTAATGGTTCTCACCAATAGCTTGGTTGCTTTCCCGGTAGTTCTTTATGCATCAATAAACCTCATTGTTCTTCTCCCAGCTGTTATTCACCAAAAGAACAAAAGCGAGCTGGCGCATCCTCGGCACATTTCTTTTTAATTAAAACAACAGGCGAAGGAAGCGTATGGAGCAAAATTTGAGAGAGACATGGGAAATATCTCTTCTTCCCCACCAGTTTAGCCCATTTGATGAGAGTTAATTTTTTTTTTTTCTGGCTTACACCTGAAGTCCTGCTCTGCTGCACCAGGAGGAAGAAAAGTCCAATCCTAGAAGTAGCTCAGAAGGATGGTTCTCACTGTGCCAATTACCGTGGTGTCCCACTGGTGTTTTCAGTGTCTCAGATATTTTTGCCTGACACATGACACATTAGCCGGGGTATTCCTGCAAGAGTATCTGGGGTTGATGAATGGCCTCAGCCCTTGCTGGAGCTGCATCAGCCCTGAGCATACTAAAACTGAATATTTTTGTCTAGGGAAAGTGGGGGGGGGGGGGATAAGAAGACATTTCTTGTATGCCCTGCTGTGAAAGGCAGGTAACTTGCTATGGGGATGGGGGTAAGCAGATATTAGAAAAATCTTTTTAGGGCTAGAAGAGGCCAGTCTTGCACCTGGATGGCTTGTCCTGAGTAATCATAATGCTGCTTTTTGGCCTGAGATGTTGATGCTGTCAGCATTTTGCTGCATGGAGCTGCACCCTTTCTGAGCAGCAGCACTCAGGGATTCGGTTTGATGAAGTGTTTACCTTGGGAAAGCATAACAAAGAGATGAGCTTTGCTTTTCTGAGACATCCCCTGATTTTTCTTTTCTTTTTTTTTTTTTTTTTCAGAAAGCATGTTTTTGTTCTCTTCTGTNTTTTGGGTTTTTCTTTTTTTTTTTTTTTTTTTTTTTTTTTTTTGGTGGAAAGGGCTGGCTTTCCTGCAGCCAAATATCTAAATCCATCTTGAAGCCGAAATGTTGGTGGGATTGTGTCTCTGTCTCAAAGAGGGGAAGGGCAACAGTTATGAATGTGCTTTACTGCAGAGCATCTGTCTGAGAAAATGTGCAGCATCAGCAGATATCTCTGCAGGTTCCCCAGCATCCGTGTGCCTGGATGGTCCCTTCAGAGCTGCGTGTCCTTGGTGCCTGTCGAGTCCTGTGTTCATCCTCAGAAGTGTCCTGCATTGATGCCCTGTGTGTGTCTCTGCTGCTTTCCAGAAAATAAAGACCTGAAAGTAAATGGGGGATTTCAGGTATCGTGTAGGTCCTGTGGTGCTGATGTCCCAGGAGTTCAGCAAGACAGAGCTGAATCACAGGGAAGGACAGGGATTATTTTTTTTTTCCCCAAAATTATTTAAAATCCTTGGAAAAAGCCATTTTTGTGTTTCATCCCAAACCTGTGCTTTAACCTACTTGGAAGCCATCCCTGAATTGTTCACTTTATGATGCTTAATAGAGAGATTTCTATTCTGCAGCAGAGGCCATAAAAACACCACAGTGCTTTTCTTCTTATTCATGTTAAATTTTTGGAGACTGGTGCCAAACACCTGCTAAGGAAGGCGGGACAGACCGCTACCAACCCTCAATCCCCTGGGGTTGACATTCCCTGTTTCCTCTTGCCTGGGGTGGTGCTGCCGCTATCCTGCCCGTGAAACGTCTGTTCCTCACGTTCCTGATAGCCCACCACCCATGCCATCCAGCCTGGCTCCTAGAAACCCCAGGTTTTATCTAGAAGCGTTCTAAATCATGTGCACTGAAGACTTAGCATGGCTGAACCCACACAATACTTATGGTATCATTAACTTGGGCAGCACACCTTCCAGCAAATCACTTAATTCATCATTTGAGGAAGCTGTGGGCTGAGTTATCCCACTGGCAGGGAGGGTGGTAACAGGAGGCTCTGTATCATCATCCTCCACCCCTGCCATAAATTCAGCTCTTCTTTCTTCCATTAGTGTGATTTAGTGCCAGGCTGACTGCTCTGCTTGGGTTTACCTACGCTTGAGCTACACGGGAGAAAATCAGTATGGTTCTCCATGTCACAATTCTTAATTAAATTTCATTTTCAGTGACAAAAACCATAACAGCACCTTCAAATAAGAAGAAATAATTTTTTCTTCTTTTCTCTTCCTGTTCACAGTCAGACTTTAAATCAGCTGCTCCTAACTGCAGCTGAGGTTGACCCCATCTCACGGTGTTTGTCCTTCTCTTCCCTTCTGCAAGAGCCTGCAGAGCCTCTGCAAGGCTGCATGCCAACCCCGGCTGAACAGTTGGGGCTGTACACTTACACCATTGTGGGGCTTGGAGCATGGCTGTGCTGGTGGCTCAGGTGGGAAGAGAGAGGTTAAACAACGCTTGGTCACTTCCTACATCCCATTGGCCATGGGAGTGGAACCTTTGTTGCACACACTAGATGTTAGATGAGCTCCATGCTGACATCCCTTGGCCCAGGTTGGGTGATGGGCACTCTTCAAGCTGCAGTGTCCTTCCCACTGGGATGTGACTTCATTTATTTTTGCCATCCTCCGCCTATCTCACCTCAATATTTGCCCATGAGAGCAGATGGATATATTTGTGCTTGCGCTCTGTTATTAATCCAAGGTTTTTTTTCTCTTTTAGTTGGCCAAGATGGGTTCTTATAAGGGCACCTTGCATAAAGCACATTCAATGTCTTCTTCTGACTTGTATTTATGTATTTAGCATCAATTTTTCATTTAGTTGGAGGTACAGCAGGCTAACTGGAGGGCAGAGGAGATGGATACAGGAGTCTGTTACTGATGCCACGAAGGTCTCTAGATGGAGATCCTGGAGGTGTTTGGGTTTTTTTCTGGTCGCTGGCCTGGCTGGTCAAAAAAAACAAACAAACAAACAAACATGTAAAGTTGAGACCTTTGTTACCGGTAAGGTGATCCTGACACCATGAATAATGAAGATGAAATGCAGACCAGCACGATATGGTTGCTTGGTGGGTCTCCTTTTACACCTGCCCATCTGTCTTATAGCCACATGACTGGAGAGCACTAAGTAATTTTTCATGAGGTTTCTGAAGCTTGCTACATGTTATGAGGAGGAGAAGTGCCTCTGCTTCATCCTGTCCTGAGCTTGGCATGTGAAGGACAAGAAGTGACTTGACCATGTGCCTCCATCTGACTGATTTTCCAAGGAACTACAACCTCAGTGGGCACATCCTGATCCCGTAGACTTAGATGGTCAACTGACCCTGAGCAGAGGCTGAGGCAGATCTGGAAAAGAAAAAAAAGAGGGAGTTCTCAGTATAGACCAAGGAATAAATAATAATAACAAAAAGGACTAAACCCAAAGACCAGGAGAGACGAAAGAGAGAGGAAAGTGCTTCAGTCAAGGAGGTGAAGGAAGGTAGGAAGAGTCAGAAGGAGGTGAGCTGTTGGCACTTGTGGGTTGGGAAGGACAAAGGGACTCCAGGACGTACCTGCATTGAGCTGGTGGAGAGGAAGGACACAGTGAAACAAGGGCAGCTCAGCCCTAGGCAGGGAGAGGAGGAATAAAGGACTTTCGCAACCAGTAAAGGATCCAGGGCAGGTGGTAGAAGGGAAGTTAAGGAAATCATAGAGTGTTGTCAAAAGTGTAAGGGGAAAAAAACAATGATATGAAAGAAAAGACCAAAAAGAACAAAGTAGAAGAGGAGGAAGAAGAGGAAGAGGAGGTAGTGGAAGAGGTAGTTGAGGAGGTAGATGAGGAAGATGGGGAAGATGAAAGTCAGAAGAAAAAAAGTAAAAAGAAATCAAAGTCTGAGGACTCAGAGGGTGATGGGGAAGTGAAGAAGAAGAAAAAGAAAAAAACCAAGCGAAGAGAGTATAGCAGTGAGGATGAGGATGACTATGAGCGCAGAAAGAAAAAGAAAAAAAAGGGTAAAAAAGGCAAAGAAAAGAAGAAGAAGAAAGGTGACAAGTCCAAGAAAGGAAAGGCAGATGATAATTTTTTGGAGATGTACGAGCAGGAGCTTCGGGACTATCATTCGGACTCCTCCAATGCAACAGAAGATGAGTACAACAAAAAAAAAGGTCAGTTCCATAGTTTCTCATCTCCCTTCTTTAGCAGACAGTCATGCTGTTGGCCCTTCCGTTGTCTGTTTCAGGACCCTTCCTGAGGGCTGGGTTGTCTTTCCCAAGCAGCTGTTTTCCCTGTGCAGGCAATATTTCTAATTAAATAAGAATTTTTCCTATGTGAGGTGGCATGACAGATTGTATCTATATTAGGTTTTCAATTTATGAAGTCAGTTTACTGCATGCATTGTACTGCTGTCATTACATTCTCCTAATTAATATTTGCGTCCTGGTGCTGTTCAGAAGCTGCAATTGGCAGACTCCCTGGTGTGAGCAGGATATGTAGCAAAGATGCACAGTCCTGCTCAAGCATATGGAAAAAGACCGTACTTTAGGATTTTATCTGCTAGGGGTCAGTTGTAATCCCCCTCTTCCTCAGCAAACCGAGCTGTGGCAGAGAGGTGAGGAAACTGCATGGCCAACAGCAAAGACTCATGGTGTAGCTCTGTGATTAAAAGAAATTTAAAGAAAAATAAGAATTGAAAGAAAAAAAAAGAATTAAAAGGAAAATAAGAATTTTTTAAAAAGCCTTCAGTAGGTTGCTCCCAAGCACAGTGAGGTTATCTCCTCATCAGAGAGGTGGGCAGCAAAGAGGTGATGGACTGCGGAGGGGTGGCCACCAGCCACCTGGTGCAACTGGGTCTTGGCATGACTGGAGCAAGACACTTAACCTCAGTGCTGTGCCCTCCCCATCAGTTAATTAGATTAATGACACATCTTGTATGTGGCAATTTGGAAAACTGAGTGTGCTCAAGGAGTCTTGTAAAGCATCTCATGCTCGTGATGTGGTTATAGGTTAACTATAACTGATGACTTCTGTAACGGTGCCGTATGGCTGTACTGGGAAGAGAAAGATGATGCAACTTCTCTGAAGCAGGAGAAGCAAGACCATCCCTTATAAACTGTATTTAGGCCAAGCACATTTGTGATGGCTCTTTAGGGGGAGACAGGTTGTCTCCCCTCATATAACTTTTTTTTTTTTTTTATAGTGGAGGAATAAGAACTGTTGCACTTCTCAAAGAGAGAAGTTCCAGCAAATATTTCTGTGATTTTCTTAGTTTTCTCAACAGTTTCTCTAAGGAAGGTAACAGCTTGTGGTTGAAACGTTGGGGAATGCATCAAGCAGGGACTTGATTCTTAGAGTCCCTATCAGAAATTTAAAAAAAAAAAAAAAATTGGTCCAAAACTTGAAACACTTACTATCATGACAGCCCCAGAGCCTCCAAAAAACTTGTCGTGTGGCCAAAAGTCCCAAGGTTTAGCCAAGGGGTTCAAGTCCCTTTGGTCGCTCCCTTGGGTCGTGGACTCTCCTCCTTGAGCTCTGTCTCGGTATTTTGCACCCTCAGTTTCCAGATGTTTGTGGAAGCGAGTGCACATGTATGTGAGGGAAGAAACAGAGGGCAAAAGAGTGGAGGTGATTCCTTTTGCTGTTAAAAAAAAAGAAAGAGAAGAAAAAGATGTTGTAGATGTTTCATAAGCAGAGTTGGTGGTGCCTGTGTCGTCCAATGTCATCTTTATCTTACTGCACTGGCAAACAGGAGAAGGGATCCTCCCATCACGTCCGATTGATGACTGAAGAACAAGGCAAACCCAGCTTCTGGGGACAGGGAAACAAAAGATATCAAGTGACTGGGTGACAGTGTATCTGAGAAAATTACAGCAGAGAGAGCGGGCGTTTTTAACTGAATTGCAGCCGTTGTCCATTCCTGTGAGCCTGGTGTTAGTGAGATCAGTTATTTATTAATAGGTGTTTGAAAAGTTACTTCTACAGTACGTTAGGCTCCAGGGAGACCTTGTTGTGGCCTTTTAATACTTAAAGGGGGCTTGTAAGAAAGATGTGGACAGACTTACAACCAAGGCCTATAGTGACATCGCAAGGGGCAATGGGTTTAAATTGAAAGACAGTGGGTTTAGATATCAGGAAGGAATGTTTTCTTGTGCGGGTGGTGAGGCAATGGCCCATGTTGCCCAGAGAAGCTGGGGATGCCCCATCCCTGGAGGGGTTCAAGGCCAGGCTGGATGAGGCTTTGAGCAACCTGGGCTAGTGAGAGATGTCCCTGCCCATGGCAGGGGGTTGGAACTTGGTGGTTTTTATAAAGGTCCAAAATTTAAACCAGCACTCTGCAGGAACTCCATCTCTTTATTTCTCCATACCTTTCTCTTGATACCTCCAATCTCGTCTGTGATAGCGAAGAGGGGGACTAGCAGAGTTATTCATCCTGCTGCAGTTTGGGGTTAGAAAACTATGAAAGAAGAGACCAAGTATTGCTATCTGTATTCTGGGTTACTTCTGCCAAACACATGGATATTTCCAGGTTAGTAGCAAGAAAGAAAATGTTTATTTCTCCATAAGTAATTTTATGCCATTAACTGAGTCTTTCCATTGATAGCTGCTGGGCAACTGATTCTAGCCCCCAGACATCCAGGACTGTGGGAGATGGTGTCCCTGCTGTGCTGTGTCATACCTCATTTCACAGGAAAGCAATCTTTTTTGGGTCCTATTGATGATAAAATCTTTTTTTTCTCTCCTCTGTTTTTTCCTCTTGAGTTTCAGATCTGGATATTAAGAAGTAGGTAACTTTAAAGAACCACAAATCCTTTAGTGGGCTTTTCCTGTTTCTTGAAAGTTTTACTGCAGCATGTAGTCACATCCACTGCACTATGCTGACTTGGTGACCATCTCTAGGGCTAGGGGATGTCTCCTTGGACTGTTTCATAAGGGATGAAGGATGAGGCATTTCCATACACGCAACCCCTCAAAGGGAAGATCTGTGTAAATGGCTTAGGTGTGACAAATAATAATAAAGAACACTGTAGAGGTCCATGAGAAACACACGTTCCCATGCAAGGAAGCACAGCTTGGATTAGTTCCCAGGAGATGCAGTTTGTATGCAACGCTGCTGGCTTGTCCATATTGTGCAACGGGTAAAGCTGGACTTCAGTGATCTTGGCAGCACCGATAACAATTGCAAAATGAAGAAATCCACTCCAGAAATGCGTATTTTTGACAACATGCTGTCTCAAATGACGATGGGATGAAGGAAGTGGCCACTGTTGATTTCCCAATAGATATACAAGCTGCTCATCATTTCTTTGGATGGGCACCATCCATTTCATTGTGTCACGTTTATCACATCATGTTCCTTTAGTGACTGCAGCAAAGGGTTACATGTAAAAAAATATGTAGGATACTATGAGTTTATCGCTAAGTTCTGTTTAATGTAATTTAGCAGTGGAATGGAGGAGGAGAGCAAGTGCTCTGTGGTCGCTAGCTCTCTCCCAGTGCTGCTTACAGAACTGGAGAGATGTATCACCTACTTTTATGATAGATGATCATCAGCTGCAAAATCTCCTCGTCTGTGCCCTGCACCCACTGGTTTTCTCAAACTGAGGCTTTGATTAATATTCCAAATCAGAAAGAACAAGGACTCCTCTCTGGAAGACAGGAAGACAGATTTTTTTTTTTATCATCACCACTAAAATGATCCTGGGTTTTAGGCATAAAACATCCAGAAAAGGGTTTTGTACCAATTTTATGTCTTGTGATCTGATGGGATGCACGAAGTGTTCTGCTGAGAGAAGGTGGTGCCACACCTGCCTTGGAGATGTGGTGGATCTCACCTGCTGCCATCTCAGCATTTTCCATAGTTACAAATAGCCGCATGAAATATGAATTTGGAAAAGTTTAGATCAATTTTAGAGTTTGTTAGATGAGTGTACACAAGAACTATCAGCCTGTGTGACAGAACAAGCCAATACAGAACTAGTTGTGACATTAAAGTGTTGATTAGATTGGAGGAGCACTTGGTAATATTTTTATGCAGGCACCAGATAATCTTTGTGCCTGGCCATTAGACTCCCCCCCACTACACCTCTGTGTAGTCCCACTGGAGAGTTAAAGTTGCCTGGAGGTGTGGTGCTCAAATGGGTTCTTACAAATTGAAAATGAGTAATTAAAATGCTGTGGGTGGGGCTTTGCAAGGGATCGTAACAGGTCTGTGTTGTCTGTGATCGGCCATTGACCTGAAGCAAGGCTGCTACTGGTCCCTTGGGTGAAAAATCAGTGTTGGAAAGCAGATGACTGTAAATAAACCTTTTTCATAGAATCACAGAATGGTTTGGGTTGGAAAAGACCTTCAAAACCATCCACTTCCAACCCCCCTGCCATGGGCAGGGACACCTCCCACTAGCCCAGGTTGCTCAAAGCCTCATCCAGCCTGGCCTTGAACCCCTCCAGGGATGGGGCATCCACAGCTTCTCTGGGCAACCTGGGCCACTGCCTCACCACCCTCACAGTGAAATATTTCTTGATACTATCTCATCTAAATCTCCCCTCAGAAGCCATCCTTGTTATGCGTGCACCATCCATTTGGGATGGCTCAGCCCAGCTGGCAGCACCAAAAACAGCATCGAGGAACAGCTGTAGGCACCCGGCTGCCAAATGCACATCACAGCTGATGCCTGTAAAATAGCTGAGGGTTCCTGAAGAGAAAATGAACAAGATTTCCCTGAGAAGCAGATGTTAAATGCAGGTTAATATAGTCAATTCTAGATGTGTTCCCCTCAACCCATGTGTCTCATCAGCCTGGGTTTAACGAGCTGTAACATCTGAAGTGTAGGGCAAGGTGTTCTCTCTGAGGAAGCTGACCTTTAGAAGCTGCAGGACTATCACATGAGAATAATTCAAGAAGACATGGGTGAGTTTTTTCTTTTTGTTTTTCTTTATCTCTTTTTTTTAACCCTTAACAAACTGATATTCCTCTATTTTTAGAAAATCCAAGGGGGATGCTGGGTCATGTTGAGGTTCTCATCAACCAACACCCCCAATCCCTCCTCCTCAGAGCTGCTCTCTATCCATTCTCTGCCCAGCCTGTATTTGTGCTTGGGATTGCCTCGACCCATGTGCAGGACCTTGCACTTGGCCTTATTAAATTTCACGAGGTTGGTATGGATCCACTTCAAGCCTGTCAAGTTCCCTCTGGATGGCATCCCTTCCCTCCAGCATCTCCACCACACCACACAGCTTGGTGTCATCCGCAAATTTGCTGAGGGTGCACTCAATGTCACAAATACCTGAGTGGCAACACCTAAAAATAATAATTGTGTCTTTTGTTGTTGGATTTGTTTGCATTGCAAGACTCACTGGACACATCACAAAGCAGTTGTTCATTGTTGCTGTAACTGGATGTAGCAGTTAGAAACTCTTGGTCTTTTTTGGCAATTCACCCCCCTGATGTTCAGATCTGATGTATTTTTCCACTTCAGTTCTCTGTCTTTATACCCATCTGTATCATAGTAATATGTCTATTGGCTTTGGTCTGTGAGCTGTAAAATGCTAATCATGAGATATTTGTAGAGAAGAAAGAGGTAGGAGGTGGGAAGGTCATAGGTTATATATTTTTGTACTATGATTTTTTTATATCATATATACGTATTATGTTACCATATATGAACTGAAGGTCCTTTCCAACTCTAACCATTCTGTGATATATCATACACTTTTTTTAAAAAAAAAACTTTTTTAAGGTGCTGTTTGGGTAGTAGTAACTGTCCGTTGTGAGTTATTAAGTTGGGGATTTATGACTATTATAGAATCATAGAATCATCAAATGATTTGGGTTGGAAAGGACCTTAAAGATCATCAAGTTCCAACCCCCTGCCGTGGGCAGGGACACCTCCCACCAGCCCAAGTTGCTCAAAGCCTCATCCAGCCTGGCCTTGAACCCCTCCAGGGATGGGGCAAGCAGGGATCATGCCAAGTGTGAACTGGAAACACGGCTGGAAATTGAGTCCCAGGAGCAAAATGCGCTGGTTCTTCACCGGAGAGCTGCCAAAGGTGCAGCATCACCCATCACCCTCCGGCTTGCAGATGGTGTGCTTGCTGGNAAAAAAAAAAAAAAAAAAAAAAAAAAAAAAAAAAGAGGTGAAATTGCTCATCCTGCTCCCTGGATACTGGAGGTCAGAGCTGGCAGCAAGGAGAGCATCTCTCCTTCGTTTTGGTTGTCCTGCTGCTTAGACAACTAGAAACAAGTGGGGCTCTTGTTCGGTCTGGTCCTAGGGTGACACGACAGACAGCAGGGAATTACTCCCAGTTGTGTTCTGCAGACACGTTGCTTTATGCCAGACTTTGCTCAGTGCTGCGAGCAAAATCAATATGATATTTTACTCAACCTCCATTGTACGCTTCCCATTGGAGAGCGATGTTCAATGTTGTTGTCCACAGCGGTGATTCAGAGGCACCCCGTGTCCTGGCAGTCCCTCCTTGTCTACAAAAGATAATGAAGGAAGTGGAACAGGTTTTTCTCACAAATGTTTCTCTCCCCTGAGTCACAGTGTTTTCCTCCAGCGCAATTTAAACTCGAATAACAAAGATGTCGATTGCTAAGCTAATTCTACTTTGCTGTTCCAGCAAAGAACTGAGATTTTTTTTTTTTCTGGTGATGCTAAGGAAAAAATACTTCTAAGTGAATGGAGTTTGGCTTCCTATGGTGCATGAGAATGAAATGTTGATTTTGCAATAGCTGATGAAGTGAAATGAACTCCAAACTACAACTACTCTGCCTGTGGGAACGGGTGGGACAGTATTCAGCTTTGGATTTGGATTTTAAGAGAGAAATGATGTTTCAGCACTCAAGATAATGCTATTTGTGTGTCCTAGTGGTAAGTTTGCAGGAGACTTACCTAATTCATGCCCGTGAAGTGTCTCAAAATGCAAGATACTATTAATTCTGCAACTGGATAATTTACAAATAGAAAAATGTATAACAGTGTGCAACTGGTCCAAATATTAATGGAAAAAATCTGTTTTTTTGCTGGCCACTTGCCATTTTGCCAAATTATTGCTTTGAATAATTGATTTGGCGTTCATGCAGGACTTCAAAAGCTGGTTTTGCTAAAGAATGCAAAGAGCAAACAACCTCTCGTAGTGTGTGGGACCCAAATCTGTTCACAGTTTTGCCAATATGAATCCAAAATCACTGTGCTCAAGTCCATGGAGTTAGTCAGGATTTGCCCCAGAGTGAAGGAGAGGAGAATTGGACCCATTTCTATGTGTAACAAGAGATTATTGCCCAAATTGTAGTTTCATAAAAACAAACAAGTGCTGTTTTTAAAGGTCTATCTTCATGGTGGGTAGAGGATGCTCCTATAAAATTATAACCATAGTTAACTGATGTTTTCATGTGTGTAGAGCATCATTTTGGCAAACATAACCTGTAGCAGCACAGACTCTCAAACATTTCCAAGTATTTTGCATAAATGTCAAGGTACTCTCCGGGTGCTCCAAGACACGCATCCTCTGAAGTGCTTCAGTAGGAGCCAGAGTGATTGGTGCTTTGCATGAATCAACATGAAGTGAATATTGAGAATAATCAGTGAATTCCTGACTCCTAATACAGAGAAGTGCAAACAAGCATTATCACTGCGGAGATAAATGCATCGTGTTAAACGGACGCATCTGAAGGTACTCCTGATAGTCACAGCTTCAACATAGTTTGGTTGACTTGGGTTTATATTCAAGAAGAAGACAGCATATTGCTGGTTTCTTCCACTGCTTTGTTGTCGGAGGGTTTCGTTCTCACAAACCCTGTGCATGCAACCTGGAGGGATGGGTGTGCAGATCTCTTTGAGATCATTATTGTAGAATAACCCTAATTTGTTTTTTTTTTTTACCAAGGGCCACTCTTGCTAGACAAAAGTTAGACACCCTCATGAGCTCCAGCTCATTTCTTCATGTTCACCTTGCAATAATGTGACCTGAATGGATTCGCAGTCGCTGCCATAATTGGTAGCAAGTGGTTCCATGTTGTTGGAGTCAGAAAAAACCTGAATTTATCAGCCAAAGCACTCTTCTGCCCTGAAGATACTACTTTCTTGTGGAGTTAAAGGAATTTTGCATGCTCTTAGCTAGAGGACCTCAGTCTCTGCTTGTCAGTCTTTACAGCTTTACAATAATTTTAGCACCCGTTTTGAAGTGAGTGTTTCTCTACTCTGGCCATTGAATGGATGGGTTAATAGTATCAGGTCTTTCTGCAAGACAGGGAAATGGATGTAAGTTCCTCCAGCACTGCTGCAAGGTGACCTGATGCTGATTTTATGCCATCTATACCTTTCACTTGAAATGACAATTTCTGAATACTTATTTTCAGCAAAGAAACTAGTGTCTATTATTTCCTTTGTTGGTCTTGTACATGCCCATGAAAAGCAGTAATGGGTTTGCAGTCCACAGCAAATCAGTTCTGTTCAGCTTGCTGAAACTTTCACCAGTTTCCCAAGTCATTATGCTGGAGAGCTGAACAGTGGAGTGAACTGGGAATTCCGTATCTGTAGGGTGAGATAAGTGAACAAAATTCCATTTGATGGAGATAATATTTGGAACAAAAGAGTATTTTTTTGTCTTTTTGGAAGAAAAGAGGCTTTTGCAACCTCTCTTTGGGGCTGCTCCACTCATGGTGTGTGATGAGCTCAGCCAGCACTGGTAGGAAAAGCATTAAGAAGTAGCACAAATAGGCAGTAACATCTTAACACTGGCTTAATTGCCTGACCGAGCAGCAGCTTGGGTGAAGAGGCACAGATGTTTGGAGCATCCTGTCCATGTCTGAATGGACCAATGACAACATTTGACATGGAGACACAGAAATGTGATGGTTTGCATATTAAGTTTGACAAAGAAGGAAAGAGGGGTATGGTGGGTGCAAAGATATTCCTCCATGGAGAGACCAAGAGATCTCTGCCAAAGTACATCTTGATGTGTAAGATCTGCAGGAGTACATATAAGAAGTTGTTTTTCACATTATGGAAGCCAAAAATTGTTGAAAAGCTCTGCAATATTTTTTTCCAAAATGGGGAAAACTAGAAACTCTTGAGGTATGCAGCTGGTGAACCATGCAGTGTCTGTTTAGGACTGGTCTCAGCTGACTATGTAGAGAAGATGTCAATGGGGTTGAACGGGTGCTCCTAAACTCCACTTCAAGAGCAGATCTCTTTGAGGAGCTCAGCGTTTCCCTATTATAACTCTCCATGATGTCAGACAACTAAAAGCAAAACTGCTACATATTGACATCTCGTAAATTAATAAGGGAAGAGGGAGACTTTGTGGGAGCAGTTGGAAACTTCAAGGGTAGCCATAAAATCTCCTTGGACCCTCTCTTTATTTGCATTCAGTGATTGCTTCCGTTGAGGAGGAATCTAAATAGTAGGACACAGTCAAATCTGCAGTAATTTACCAAAACCTCATTATCTCCTGAAAAACTGCAATAATTTGTCTTTCACTGTTGGACCAAGCAACAGCCTGAAAAGAAATCCTGAACTGACTATGTGCATCAGTGTCAAAGGATGAGAAAACAGCAACCTTTGTACAGTTTTGTTGTGGGTTGATTTTTTTTTTTGATTGGTGTTTCTTTTTTTTATCCCTCTGTTTGACAATATAAACTGGATGGATTCTTTTATTTTTTTTAACTTTATCTGTTAATAAGCATATATTCCCCATGAGACTAATGCAGGTGGATGATGAGAAAAGTGAACAAACAGCTGTCCAAATTTATTTACCCACTGTCCCTGTTAAAAATTAATTGTGAGATTCTGGATAATTTAGGTAGATATTTTCCATCAGTGGAGGGGTTTTAAGGGCTTGCACAATAGAGGTAAACCTTTCGCGAGCATTACAGCCCACCATCCTGAGAATATTCACAGCAGTGATGGAGGCAAGTTCGCAGCAGGCAATTCAGACCTCTTGAGTGGTGGAGAGGGATTTGAAGAACGTGGACTCAAAATGAGGGGAAGATTGGAAATCCCATGAGACTATCCAAAAACCAAGTAAGGAACTTGGTGGGAAGGGAAGACAGAGCTTGTACAATGAAACAAACACGATACTTGAGATATTCAACTTCTGTATTTTCTTAATCTTTCACAGCTGGAGCAATGAAGTAGCAAAATCGATCTTTCCAGCCCAGATTCCCCCCTTGGTTAGAAGTGTGACTTCCACAGAAATCCAATTTCAAGCTTTTCAGCTAATTTGACTTTGTTGTCCCAAATCGTGAAGTACAAAATGTTTATGCTTGGGATTTGCTAAGGCTGGACGTGTTCTCTCAAAGCCATAATAACCAATTTTTTTCAGAGCAAAATCCCAAGGTGGTTAAGAAATGTCACTGGTCTACAGTACTTTTTGTCTTATATCACAGAAACTGTTCCCAGCTAAGGGGCTGGGGGTACAAATTCTCACCCCCACAGCACGGTATCCTTTTCTGCCTGTGCAAATATGTACATATTCATGGCTTGTGTTTTCTTGCAACTGTGAGAATCCCACGGTGGGAATTAGAGAAAGGTTTTGGGTTTTAAGGGGGTAATATTGTGGTTTGTTGATGGGGTCATCTTAGATGCTTAATTTCCTTGTATCCCATCATCTTGTCTGTTAGAAGTTGAGAACTGGAAGCAGATCAGTCTGACTCGCATCTCCCATAAGGAAATGAAGGTTAGATATGTAGGTGAGGTGATGCCAATAGAAATGCAGCAGGTTGGTTCAGGAATGGGTTTCACTTGATGTAACATGACAGACCCTGCCTGCCATGTATAAAATCCTAACAGTTTTCTACTGTAAAAAAAAAAAACAACAAAATCCCAAAAGACCCAAAAATACGACACTAAAACCCACCAAAAAAAAAAAAGAAAGAAACCCAAAAAAACCTAAACCCCCAAAAACTCACTAGAATGCCTGCCTGAGCTTTTGAAAGGTCTCTGGAAACTCAGAGTGTTGTGATGACTTTTTTTTTCCTCCCTTTCCACAGCAAAAATGCTTTCAGCCTTGTGCCTGCTGGCACTACTTGACCTCATCCCCTGAAAACAGTAACAGGGGCAAATTTTGCCAAGTCTCTATGGGGAGAGGGGGGATGATAAGTTAAGGGCGCCTACAGGAAAGCTGGGGAGGGACTTTTTACAAGGGCATGCAGTGACAGGGTGAGGGGTAACGGATTTAAATTGGAAGGGGGCAGATTTAGACTAGATTTTAATAATATTTTTTTTCCTGTGAGGGTGGTGACCAGTGTCCCAGGTTGCCCAGAGAAGCTGTGGATGCCCCATCCCTGGAGGGGTTCAGGGCCAGGCTGGATGAGGCTTTGGGCAACCTGGGCTAGTGGGAGGTGTCCCTGCCCATGGGAGGGGGGTGGAACTTGATGATCTTTAAGGTCCTTTCCAACCCAAACCATTCTATGATTCTGTGATTCTATGAAAAGCCCTTTTCCCAAATGACAGCTCTGCAGCAGGATGCTCAATTGTACCTACTGTTTTGGCAATGCCTATAGGATGCTCTGACGGTGATAAGTCCTTCCATGGTATAGATAAGTTGTGATATGCTCCGAGATGGCCAGAAATAAAAGGCTGAGAATAAACGAGTGCAGCAATGTCATAACTTAATGTCTTAAGCTCAAGGTTTCCAAAACAGAGTCGATACAGAGCTGAAAACCATGAAGCAATAGGTGAATCACTGGAGGAGGGTGGATTACGAGTTTTCCTCCTGTTAAAGGCTAATGCAAGGGTGTCGTCTGTCTCTTGGCTCCATGCCAAACATCTCCCATTGGCACGTGTGAGTGCTCGCAAGAGGGAGGTGAAATGAAAACATCGTTCGTACATATTACTCATGTGCAAGCTGTAAATTTCATATATTCTTTTTTTTTTTTTTTTGCAAAGAAATCTCCTCTTTCTTTGAGCCTGTGAATGAAATATGCCAAGCCAAGGGATTCTTAAAATTTAGCCGAGCACAGATCCCAACTTACTGTATTTATTATAAAAATGTTCCCTTTCTGTCCCATTTACACTCTTGGAAAGGTGAGGTTAGGAAAATATGGGTTTTTTTGTTTCAGTGCAATAAAGCCGCTGGAAATGAAGTTGGAAAACTAATTAGTTTTACATGAGTGGCCTGGGTTTTGCTCTAGCGCTCTGTCTACGTACTTTCCAGTGAAAGTGGTGATTTAATTTCTTCTCTGTGATACTTCGAGGGAAGAGTGTTAGTGGGGAAAAACATTTGATGCTCAGAGTAGAATTATAATACAATTTTTGTCTCTTTTGAATGTATATGTGACGTAGTGAGGAAAAGATGGGCACTAACAAAATACATAATTACGATGCACATGCGAAGAAGGGTGTTTTTACAGCATTAATTTTAAGAAATATATTTAGCAGTCAGGCTGTGCAAGATGAAGTGATGAAAGTTTAACCTTTCCTCCAGCTTATAGGTCTGAGCCTGAAATGTCATTATTAACTAATGACCATTATGTGTTCTAAAGCAAAAAAGGGCCATGAGGATGCTTGGTGTGGCCATAGGCAAAGCTTTATAATTTCTTCCAACTCCTTCTCTACTGAGCCAACCAAGATGCATTTCCTTCAGAAAGGTGACGGGTTTTCAAACCTTAAGTCATGTTCAAACTTCACTCATCATCCTGCTTAAGAAATGTGTGTCTGGCTCTAATGTGAACTTATCTAGCTTTACTTTCTGGCCATTGGATCATAGAATCACAGAATGGTTTGGGTTGGAAAGGA